>BLKR01004053.1:0-121458 GCA_011170035.1 Teleogryllus occipitalis | reverse complement strand
CTCTCTCTCCCTCTCCCTCTCCCTCTCACTCTCTGCCTCTACCTCCTACCCTCCATATTTATTTGTACGGTTCGTTCTCTACCTCTACTGCCCATAAAACACTGATTTACACTCAATGCCCACCCGAAAGTCCAGCAGAATGGCGGAGTGAGTTCAGTGGTGACTGTTCGCTGACATTGAAGCAAGTGAACGACGCGTCGCTGGCTCAGGAAACATATATTTTCTTCGTATTAGTAATCTACTCGCGATGAGAGGAAGCTTTGCATTATAGCAGCGAATAGAATTAGTGATTTGCATTAGCAAAATAACTCTAACAAAGGAGTTTTGCTATATGTAAAACGGTCGCATTGAGTAATTTTTTCTTTATTACTCTTAATATTAATGGCATGGCGCTCAGAATTTCAAAGGAATATGTAAGTTTTCCTTTCAAATTAATATATTTTACATGAAACCTCCTTTGAAATTAAAGATTTTCTCAAAAATAACTTCAATTCTTTCTTTAACATTTTTTAATTGATGAGAAAAATATATGGTAGTAAAAATTGCGCGGGTCCAATTTTTATCAAAATTTTAATTTTCAAAAAAGTAAAAGTAAAAGGTTTGTAATCCCCTCGTGCAACTCCCTCTCTGATGATAGCTTTTTTGAGAATAAATTCTGTTCCCTAAAACTAGATATTTAATTAATGTATTTTACAATTGTTTCCAAATATGAGTAGTATTTCGCGAAATCTTCAGTGTAATAGTGGCAAATTAAGAAACCGTTTATACAAACAATTTTTTTTCAAAAACCTTAAATTTTCTTCTGTATTTCTTTTTTGAAAATAGAACAATGTATGCTTAATATTATTACACAGTCCAATTTCCATTACAACATTTAAAATTGTGAATGTTCGTATTTTTTCGAATCTGTTCTTCGCCTTCAATATTGAAACTTGAGATTTTTATATAATGCAATATAGTCCTCGTTATAACATCTTTAATTATTTCATGTATACGTTCTTGAAAATATTAGTAGTTTTCACGTTGTTTTATGTTTGATGACAGAGTTTAATTTCTTTTTTTTCGAACCAATTCTATACTCTTTGTATTATAGATAAGAGATTTGTTTTTAATCCAAAATACGTTTCAATACTAGATTTCTAAATCATTTTATGTACACTTCTTGAAAATATTAGCATTTTTGGGGTAAAATGCAGTTATATTGTTTCCAGTAATAATTGAAATCTTATTCTAGAAACCTTGAGTTGAAATGTTACGAAGAAGGATATAAATAGGTAATCGTTAGTAATTCCACGAAAAGATATGTGATGTAGCAACACTAGCTATCGTGAAACTCAATAAGCGTATTTCATATTTCGTTTTTATGACAAAAATACATTCTAGAGTTATACAACGTAGAATCTATCATTTTGAAGAAGATCATAAAGTTAATTTCAATGTGGACAACTCAAATAAGTTTTCCATCGTGTTTTAGTAACAATCCAGAAACAAAACGTACACAAGTTTACATTTGTTTTTCTTGTTAACATGCGGTGCTGCCCAAAGCCTTAAGTGAGCTTGAGTTTACTGAAACGTATATTACTATTTTGTGCTGTGGAACGTGTACATCACTTCATTACATTCCATACAAAACGTCTCTTCCGCCTTTGCTCTATTAAACTTTTAAAATAAAACGAGTAAACTTAGTAGTAAACTAAGTTACAGAAAATTAAATGACCTAGACAACGGGCTAAGTTGGGAGTTAGAGAGATCACAGAAAATGAAGTGAAAGATATGAATCAGTTATTTTGGAGATAAAATGTTAAATACCAGCAAGCCATACAATACAGCAATAATACTCTAGTGTGCATACTGTTACTGGCGTATAACTACTCAGAAAAATAACTTTTAACATTTTGTATTGTCATTGAGGTCATACTCATAATTCGCGTGCATAGTGTCACGCGAATAGTTTTTTACTAATTTTAATTTTTGTTAACTTCTCTCACATTTGTAAAAGTAAAAAAGTAGTGAACCTGAAATCGCTTGTAAATGAAGACATAAAAGCTTTATACTGAAAATTTCTACTGTAAACTGTTTTCTATTTGTAGTTGCTGGTTTAACCTCCTTGAAAATGTTTTATTTAGATTGTTCATGATCATCTAGGTATCAGAATATTTTAGAACAGATCTCCGCTCTCCTCATTTTTATGATATTATTATACAAGAGCATGCTGTGGTCCCCGGGTTCGATTCCCGGTCGCGGCAAAAATATGGTTGTAGCTTTCCTTTAAAATCGTCCCAGTTTCTGTAGCTGTGTGACAAAGAAGAGCTCAAGCAGGCGGATCTTGTCAGTTACAGCGAAGTGAATACATCATGTTCGCCTCATGTTGCTCTTACCCCCAAGCATGGGAATTTAATAAGACACAGGCAAGGGGGCCACCGGTAGCTGACCGGCGAAGTCGGACTAACGACCCAATAACGCCAAGTACACATTATACAAGATATGTATTTTGGCATTTTAGGGTCGATTGTCCGACTTTGGCGGACAAGCCGGACTAACTAACGGAGTCCCCAATGCCTGGTCCTAGTTTAATTCCCACGCTTCCCCCCCCCAGCGGACTAGCAACACATGAGCGTCGCAATATGTACGTCGTTGACGTCCGACAATTCAACGTCCATTGGTTGACTGGCCACACGCTTACAATCACCGCCGCGCAACCAACGTTATTTCTCCTATGCCAGTAAACATGGATGCTGCGGAATTAGCAACATTGGCATCAGACTCTTCAAAGAAAGGAGGTAGAGACGTGGGTTCATTCCATAAATAACGAGCGACTTTTGAAGGGAACGTTTTACATTCTTTTTTACAGACATCGACAGGAGGAAATTTTTTAAAATTATTTTCTAATGTTCGAGTTGTTTACAGTTTTGCTCTCTGAATTACACTATCACATTAAACTGCAAGTTACTAATATGATGTGTGCTATATCACCAGAAGAAATACTTGTGGTAACGTCAAGGTATGTAATATGTTAATAAATTAATACCAAGAATGAAAAACATATTTATTAAATTATCTCGAATGAAAACAAATTGCACTAATAAGTATAATCTTGAATACAACAACAACAACAACAACAACAACAACAACAAAATAATAGAACTTCAATCTCTATGAAGAAGAGAGAGCACTTCATCAGCAGGATTTCTTTCATTTTTAATTTTATGGACTAATTCCGTACCAGCCAAATCTAAATTTAAATTTTTCACAACTGGTAAATTTTCTCATTTCAGGTAACAAGCTTTTAAAAAATGACATATCTTCTTCAACTTTATTTTTCAATAATCTACAAATTTTCTATTTGTTTTCTTCCAGAGGCATTTTTCTTTTCCTTTGTCTTCTCTCAGAAGCAGTAGCTCTCGGATTAGATTGCTGGGATGGTTCTTACGGAAGACTCTTTGATTGGCTTTCAGTCACGAGATACTCATCAAGACTATTTTTCGGAGAGCCATCGTTTTTGAAGTTCGATTCTAAACTGTACTCAGTTGCTCTTTGTAGTTTGTTCATTTTTAAGAAGGTGAGCAGATGCACATATGTGCAGACCTTCGTGACTACAGATCCTGCATCAAATTACCTTATTACCTGCACCAGATTACCTGCATTAAAAAGTATCAATGAGATAGATATCATAATTTCTTCTTGCTTCTTAAGATGTCTGATGTGGTTATCCCTGACAGTGTTCCACTTACTGACTATATTTTCTGCTAAAGAAAAGATGAAAAATTGTACGTATATTTTTTGTAAAAAATTGCACACTTATAGTTTGAAATACCTACACTTAATTTAATTACATAATTATGAATAAATATGTTTTTGAAAGAATTCACAGGAAAATGTTAATGATAATTCCTTTTTGATAAGTCCCTTGGAAATGGCTGCAGTTTGTAAGACTTCCATTTTAATTATCGAATTGGAAGAGCAACTGCTGGCAAAATTGTGGAAACTAAAAGCAGAAAAATGTGGATAGTAATGAAGGAGGAATGCATTCACAAAAAACAACAGAATCAGTGTGGATGCACATTGCAGACCAATATCATAGTAGAGCAAATTTCCCCAACTGCCTTCGTGCTGTTCAAAAGAAACAAAAATTGTAAAACCGGAAAAAATTACGCTCTTGTTTTACAACTACAAACTTTCTTTTCGTTGTTCCGATACTGTCAGCATCCGATACTGACAGTTTATGTAGATGTGGGATCGCATAGAAAAGAGTCTGACTCCACAATTTTCCAGCAGAGTAGTTTGTGGAAATCTTTACAAAATAATTCTCTACTACCAGCACCAAAAAGTGTTATTAAGATAGAAAGTCTTTTCCATTTGTTCCAATTTCGTTTCAGAGCATTGGAATTATCACCCAACTTATTAAGGGCCTACTCAGGGTCCCATTTAGCAAGGAAAAACTTTTTTTTTAAATTTCCACCTTTCAGTGCAAGTAGGTATGTTGAATACACTTTTGGTATTCTATTCAACAAGTTCGGTACTTTTCGCAGACTTCTAGATGTGAAAGTTGAATTTATGGACAAAAATTTGCGGGCATTTGAATTGTAAAGTGTTGTTGTGTTATACACAACTATGTACGAGATCAAGATGGTTATAAGTTTGAGGTCACGCTGACTGTCCATGGGTTTGATGACTCGTGATCCGAAGAGCATGTGATTGTTAATAGACATGCAAATGCATACAGGGATTCATGTGCAAATTATTTCATGAGTGATCATGGGCAATTACCACTGCAAATTAGTTTGTAAGAATTCTTAATTAACAAAATGTTAATAAAGAAATTCTTGTCTTACCTTGTAATTTAGGAGAATCTCCACTTAAGTAGAATTACATCGTGTTCGACGTAATTCGTTTTGCAATTGGGCAAGAATTAAACTATCATTTTAATAAATGCAGGAACTAAAATAAAATTCTATTTTTTCTCAACAGCACTGCCCCTCTGGCTCAACATATCACTGATTGATTACAATGAAATGGTGTATGGCAGGGATGTCAAAGTCGCTGGCAAGGAAACTGTTTCACTGAAGTTCACAAACACTTCATCCAGAGCAACTCCCGCGTAATTTAAAAGTAAGCGTCGTACAAATTGCCTCCAGGTGGCAGTACGTCACTGGATACTTGCCCCAGGAGACTCTAGGAAAAGTCATTTGACAGTTATTGCCTCCAATTTAGAGATACTAATTCCCCTGTACTAAAGCAAAGAAATTACCCATTGAAATACATAAATAATATTTGAACGTATCTATTGAGAGAAAAATGTAAGTTTGAATCGAAATAATGTTGATTTATTAATCTCATTCACTTAAGAGTGCAATAATTGTATTAACGCCCAACATTCCGGTTAAGAACAAAGATTAATAAAAGAATGCCACCACATAAGTGAGATATAAATCTAAGAGGCGATTGTGCCAGAGGAGATGGACTACTTAGAGATTAATTGAGTAATTAACATATTAACATTAATTTATTGAATAACTTAATTTATTTTGTTATATTGCCACGAGCAATAAATAACCATGATTTAATAAATAGTAAATTAAATGAAAACGAAAACAGGCAAATTTGTATAGCTTCTCTTATAGGCTATTTTGGAGGGACAAGGCCATCGGCCGCAACCGTGTATTGAAGTTCGTGTTCCTTTGTTTGCTTCCTGTGAAGCGTACACCTGACGTGGGTCTAGGGAATCTTCTTCGAGGAGATGCGCCCCATGGGCAGCCCCGTCAGCGCCTATTCTCTCCATATTTCGGTCTCCGTTAACTATATCCGAACTCTCAGAGAGAAAGTGAGATCTCGTCAGGAGAGAGAAAGTGAGATACCCCCGAGGCGCGCAACAAGCAAAGAATTTTCCACGCAATCATACTTCTGACCCTTGACAAAAATGAGTACGCAAAGCACAATTTTAAAAAATAAACATAAAACAAAGTAATAGGTAGTAAAGTAAATAAATATAATTCAAAGTTCCGTTGTTTGCTAGATATAATCCAAGAAACATATTTTTGTTTTAAATCAATCATTCGTAAAGATATTTCGAGCTCACTATTATTTCTTAAACAGGAATAATAGAATTCAAATAACGACTGGAGTCGCAGTCAGGGTAAATGATATTAGAATAAAAGCGTGTGGGTGGTGAAACATTATCCGTACCAATGCTTCAGTATTCATAAAGACTGGATGAAGTGAAGATCGTTCATTGATTTATTAGTGATTCCAGACGCGTCAACTGCTAAAGTCCCGAAAGTGTAGTGCACTTTTTTTATCACGGGAGATAGCGGTGATTAACCCCGCTGGATAGCGAGATCCGGTGCCGACCTACCCGTCGGCTAGCGGGGTTTTCCTCAACCAGTTATTTCCCACTAACGGGGCACCGCTCCATCCGGGAAAAGGTCAATGTTCTACGTCCAAGGGGATGGGCGAGAATTGATACCCCACTCTCGCAGCTGAAACTCGTGCTATTTCTGTACCCTCAAATATCGAATGTAGGGACGCTGTGACCGAGCAAACATAACATTTCTACAAATCTACTCATTTTTAAAAATCATAACTTCAGAAGAGTACCGAGTACAAAGAGGGAGTTTCAGTTTGGTAGAGTAAATCGAATAGGCGGGCTAAGTTCTCCCAAACGAGACAACAGCTCTAATCCACAAACCCTCTCAAATTCTAAAGGTACTCGACACGTACCATCCTCTCAAGTGATGGATTTTACTAATTAGAAAAACACAATCTACCTTTATTAACAGAAGTGACCAGGATCCTGGTTTCGTCCCTTGAATGAAAATGATTAATAAATAATTTAGTACCTTTTTGGTAAAGAATTGCCAATACATACTAAGTAAACAGTACGGAGTTTTGATACAGCTTCAAAAAGAAAAATAAACATTGCTCTGGGTCAATAAAATTTGCTTTTACATTAAAATGCTGCTATAATAATATGCTCAGAATATAATAACACTGACAATAAAATTCACTTCAATTCTTAACAAGTCCTTAGATTTAAATAAATCTATTATATTGAAAAGTGAAAAAAAAACATGAAAACAGTGAAATTATTATGTGCAAGTTTTACTAGTGCTTGGTGAATCACTTAAAATTAACACCCTACCTTTAACCTAACCTAACCCCTACCATTAACCTACACCCTATTCATAAACTAAAATGTTATAAATTTAAGAGAATAATCAATGGATAAGGTTTACAATATTTCGATAAAATTTGTATATTAATAAAAGACACACGAAATATGATGACAGTAAATTTTCCCAATGGTCTGGCTGTAACTAACGAAGATTGGAAATCCACCCCCTTCTGCGCAGAAGCTGAGAGCGTGTGCTCCTTCCCCTACTGACTCGTAGTCGGAGAACCTCAACACAATTTCGCACCATTTTAAGTAATTAACACACCGTCACTCGCGCCCTTGGATAGAGTCAAACAGACGTTTCTTGATTGATTGATTGTTAGTGATTCCGGGCGCACCAACTACTCAGGTCATTGGTCTTGTAAGTGTAGTGTATGTTATTTCATCGGAAGGTGGTGGTTATCTTCCCCCACTGGATGGCGAGATCCGGCGCCGTCCTAGCGTCGACTAGCGGGGTTTTCCCTAGCCAGGTATCTCCCACCAGCGGGGCACCACCCCAGCCAGAACAAGCTCTAAGTCCCCATCCGGTCTCCCGGCATGTGTGGTAGTGTAGTGCATGTTAGTGTAAGTGTGTGTGTGTGTGTGTGTGTGTGTGTGTGTGTGACGGGTGAAGATAGAACAAGGAAGAGGAAGGAAAGATCGCGCGCGGTCTGTAGCCCGTTTTCTAGAGTACTGCTCCGGCATTCGCCTGGTGTTGATCGACGAATCCACGGAAAACTATCGATCAGAGCAGCCGACCTCAAGAATTCTCCTCCAGACAGCGACTTCCAGACAGCGACTGAATTCGACCTAGCTCTCAAGCTGTTGTCGAAAATCCTGCCCCCGTCGGGACTCAAACCTAGGACCTTCCGGTCAGAGACACTGTAGTGACATCAGTTGATCCACTAAGCCACCGCTCCCGGTCAGAAGTTTCTTTTCTAATTAAAAAAGGAATGTTACTCTTCCACGAATAAAAACAATGCTTCTATTACTCTAATGGTGTCTGAGAAAGGTATCAGTAAACTTTTTATCTCTGGTATGCAGTGTGCCGCCAAACTCCGAAGTAAAATCGTTGTGCCTGTTTGACAGTATTCATCATGCATTTCAAATGTTTAAACTGAAAAAAATGGTTTTAATTTTTTTCACTACCGTCCCCATTGTTTAAAAATCTGAAAAATACATGTTATAGAATGTTATAAAACTCATTTTAGGGGGGAAATTCAGACAGTACTCTAATGCTATCACGTCGAAAATTAATTCCAAAAACTTATTTTTTCTATAAGAATTTGGCGTCAAAATTCGTTGACAAAAATACCTTCAAACTGAACTATGTTTTTCCGTTTTTGCAATTTTTTTCAGCTTGATACACGCAATTGAATCAGAGAAAAACAAAACATGAAAAACACTTTTCTCGATGTATCTCCGCAACATATTGCCCTAGGAGGCTGAGTTTTTGTGAATCTACGTCATTTTATATTCTCTTTCATATGAATATCGCGATTATCGATTTGGTTTGGGGGCAGTTTTCGCCGCCTTAATCGGCTTCATCCTTTGTCGTCGGTCGGAAAATTAAAAGCATAGCTTCTCGTCATTGCTCCCGGAATACATCACTTATTCTTAAGTTTTATATTTTATTGATGCATCTTAAGGCGCCATTTCAAAAAGTCATAGTCTGACGTAACCGATTATTTGAGCGGCTACAGTAGAGACTCCGCGGATGCACATAACAGTTGTTCTTTACGTACCAGGAATATCAGAAAGTTTATGTTCCATTACGCAATACGTGAATAGCAAATCTTTAATGACGGGCGGCTTCTTTCTTGTAATCTTGCTGGCACATGATGCCAGCTTTGTCGTAAGCAGTAAGACACTGCGTATGAGACTTCAGTCGCTAAACGCAGAATGACAATAGTGGAATTACATAATCATATATTATCATTTTACAAACTCGAAACTATTTCATCGTTGTTGTTTTTTTTGTTTTGTTTTTAATTCCTGGGTGTCTAACAAAACCTTACAACCCTCTCAAATTACCGGAAGCTGCGTAGTTTTCTTTCAATTTCGCCGCACACTGGAAATACAGATATTTTCGTTTTAGGTAGCATTACATGAGATTGTACCAAATTAACCCCCACTACGAATTTATTCCAAAACAGGCATATTTTACGTAAAAAAGGCATCAAACTGTTTGATAGTTAGAATATTCAAATCGTGGTTCTACTATTGTAGAAATCACGACCGTTAATAAGTAGTAGGAAAATGGATCACGGGATCGGTCAATTAATGGAAAACACTAGTTTGCCAACGTTTCGGAATATTTTATTCCATCATCAGGGCTAACAACCAAAAACACAATCACAATAAATAAGGACAAACTCTTCTGAACAACAACATAAAAAAAATTTTAAAAAAAATGAATGAACATACATGTGGAACAATAATTACACAGATAACTAAATAAATAAATACATTATACACCGTATATCTAAGTTAAGGTCATATAAAGGATACACACCTTACTAATACATATAATGGTCAACCATAATGTTTCTCCACAGCACAACTCCAATACAGAGTTGCTGAAGCACCCACGTCCATAGCAGGTCCGACCATGGCCACGGCCCGAAAGAAAGTGAATGAAAAACCACTGTATTGTCAGGACCACGTGCTAAGCAACTCCATGCCGGAACCATGCGTATCCGGTTTCATTATCATTATTCATTTATTTATTTACCCTTTTTTTTATTAAAAATTTTGTATCTTTGCATCCGAACCCGTATTACGAAAAAAAAAACAATTGTTAACAATTATTTGTATTACTATATTATTAATAAGGTACCCTTAATAGATATCTTGAGTATTGAGAGAAAATCATAGTATATTACGTACTTCCGGTGAATGTGTGTTAATATGTGGTGAATCCGGTGAATGTGTGGTTCCGGTGAATGTGTGGTTCTACTGTTCTCTTGATTGGGTCTCGTAACGTCACTATACAGAAATTATTTGCACTCTATGAACAATAAAACACTCTCTTGGCACTCTTTTGAGTCCATTGAAACTATTAACACTAGATCTTCGAAAGATCTTCTGCAACATCCCTCTCGTGGAATTCAACTGCCCTCTCATGGAATACGGAGTGGCATGTTGGGATCCATACAGAAAGTCGCACCGGAAAAACCTAGATAGAATATAGAGGAAAGCGAATAAGTTTACCTATAGAACTAAAGCAATAAAAAAGGCATGGGGACCTCTAGAAACGAGAAGAACAAGGGCGAGGCTTTGCGCTCTTTACAAATCGTACGTAGGTCAACCAGCTTGGAAGTAAATTCAGGTTATACTAGAAAAAACAAATTATTTCGGCCGAAGCGATCACATTCACAAAATTCAAACAAGGAAACAAAATTCAGATCTTGTGAATTTTTCCTTTTGTAACAGAACAATTAAAGATTGGAACATTTTACCCGCCGCAATTTTCAAAGCTTTTCCTCTAAATGTCCGAAGCTTTAGAAATAAGATAGAACAATATGAAAGTAATAGACATTAAATGAGTAAGTGCTGTGAAGTGCGGTGAAGTGCTGTGAAGTGCTGATCAGTGTAATTCAAAGCAAAAACAATGTAGTGTAGTGCAGTGTAGTGTAGTGAAGTGCAGTGCAGTTAAGTGTAGTGA
Source organism: Teleogryllus occipitalis (assembly GCA_011170035.1). Classification (NCBI taxonomy): domain Eukaryota; kingdom Metazoa; phylum Arthropoda; class Insecta; order Orthoptera; family Gryllidae; genus Teleogryllus; species Teleogryllus occipitalis. Next base: position 110,641 of record BLKR01004053.1, on the reverse strand, counting down.
GCACGATCAATGAATTAAAAAAAATTAGCCAATATTTATGTAGCTTGTATTAAATTTTAGAATCACCGACATATAATTATTGGATATCATGACAGAATTGAAATATTTGTTATAATACTTAATATTAGTGATAGTATGATTATTGCATGTTCGGCTTGTACAGTACTAATTTATTATTATTGTTGTTATTTTTATTGTTATTATTGTTATTGTTATTATTATTAATATTGTTATTATTATTGTAATTATTGTTATTTAACTGCCACCAGGTCATACACAATTGCAGTTCAAATAAATGTATGTATGTATGTATGTATGTATGTATGTATGTATGTATGTATACATTGATTTCAGTGATTCGTGACCCATCTATTGGAAGACATCCCCAATGCCTTCTCACAAGCCCCGCCTCCTCCACTTGCACTGGGGTGTCCTTACGTGCAAACGATCTCCATCGCGTGCCTGGCACTCCCTACAGAAATGCACTCTACTAAGTGAAGTAATTAAATGGTTTTAATGCCCTGTAATTTTAGTCTTTAATTGAGAGAACTATAATGAATTAAATTAGTCTTTAGTTATATTTCATTTCTGACTTTCAGCATTTCAATTCCTCCACATACTCAGGCAGACTTCTTAATGTTTATTAGACACACAAGGCAGGGAATCAGTATTATTATTAAAATGAATTTCTAGAAAACGACGCTTAATTACATTATGTATGGCACGACGTACACCTGTAATACGAAGTACAATGAAGATGGTTCTAAATATACTGGTTTTGACCTCTCTGGGACAAACAACTCTGTTTAGTATAAAAGTAAACGAACTAAAAAAACATGTTCGTTTAGTTAATTTGTATACAAAGTGAATTGAGCATAAGGCATGGAATTGTTAGACATATCCAAATTGCTATAATAATTTTTAACTGTGTTACGTTAAGAAATTTAAAAGTAAACTTCGAAATCCAAAAATGAAACCATTTTCTTCCAACAACGTGAATAAAATTTAATGGAATATTTAGGTTTGAAATATACGAGCTTACACTACAAGCATCGCTATGTTCATTATCGTCGGATCTTGTAGCAAAAGAAGATAAAATTATGAGGCCAAGGTCTAGTACTACACGTTAGGGAAGCATGGATAAGATTACTAACTTCGTAACTGGAACGTAACTTTTGTATTCAAACATTCATAATCTATTAATTTTTCATGTGCATTATTGTCAGCTAACATATGGATTCTTAATGGTGTTCCTTGTAATTATATTTTTTATTTGTGAAATGTTTTATTTTTATTAAATACGAGAGTGCTAGCAATAATGAAATACTATCAATACAATAAATTCAATTTAAGAGAGAGCTTATATTTAAGGTATTTCTTTGTACATAGGTCGCTGGTTATATTCAAATATCATGTTATACAAGTAGAATTAGATCCTACGTGTGGATGTATAATTTTTGAAGAATTATTATATGTTTCTAATAATACAACGTAATCCTGCAAATACGAAACCTGTTACATTTTATTTTCAAAATAAAATATTGATGGATGAATATAACGAAACGGCAACAATAATTGTGTCAGTTTTACTTTTACCCATCATTCCTAATAAATTCAAAGCTTTTACCTTTCACCGAGCAAGAACCTTTAATTTGGTGTTGAATAACTCCAGTTCATCGGAGCACGACACCATTTTCAATTTAGACCATCATTTTTAATTCATTATATTACATTCGGAATCTGTATCAAGTGTAAGTAAGTAATATTAGCGACTACGCTGTTATTCTACATTGATAACAATGAAGTTTCAACTTCTCTCATTTCTCTGTGAAAAGTGAGGTAGGTTAAACGAGATCAGGGCCATGCCATGACAAGTGGTCTAGAGCTCCCCACGCGACATTTTGATGTAATTTTCCATTCCGTGACCCACAAAGAAACTTTTGTGAAGTTCTACCTTGATATCTGAAATAGGTTTTGAGATAAAGTGGTTTCATTGACGCCATGCAGCGTCGTGGTGTATTAAGTCCATAAGATTTTCGCAAATTTGAAATACAATATTTTCTTCTCCGTTGTTGCTAAACAAATGAAACTGAGCTTATTTGTACAATTGTTTTTGTTCTATTAAACGGATCCTACATCAAGTTTGCCTTTATTATTAAAAAGTTGATGAAATGCAGCAAACTCGTTCAAAACTTAGTATTAAAAAATTGTAGTGGTCTAGATTAAGTGTTGAACCGTTTCCGAAATTTGCAAGTCAGAAAATTAAAGTTAGCACCCAATATGTCAATATAACATAATTTATGAATGCAAATTTTCAACATTCTAGCACTTACAGTTACATAACAAATTATGTTTACCATCATCAAGTTTATCATCATCAGTGGCCCATCCGGGGGGGACGGCTTCAGACCCCGTACGGGGGCTTTAGCTCCCCGTAAGACAATGAGAATCTTCAAAAAAATAGTTTTTACTAATTCTCTATGTTAAGGAAAGTCATTCGATATACCAATTGTTAACAATGTTATAAATAATTAACTAATAGTTATAAATGTTAACAATAATACAACAAACAAAAATAAAATATATGTATGTACTTTGGCACAGTTCTTTACGTGCTAAGGCTTACCAGCGTCGTCCTGACCTTGCGGTCATGAGTTAAAGGGTACGTGTGGTTAGCACATAAACATCCCTACGTCGTATTCTGGTCTTCTCAACCTGAGAAGTGAGCTTTCTCATCGTCACACGTCAACGAATACTGGAACTTTGTAAGGAAAACGCACAGTTAATTTTGCCCCTACCAGGAGTCGAACACGGGGTTGCACCGTAGAAAACGAGCACGCTAACCAACAAGCCACCGGGGGCTAAAATAAATTTTATTTTCAGTATAAATGAAAAATTCTTTATACGAAAATATTAAGGCTGCTGCACAGAATAGCTGTATCCTCTCCCGCAGAGATAAATCCTGTTGTTCGTCTAGTCATCATGCACCTTCATTCCATTTCACCAGACTCTATTTTATCATCGTCGTGTTTGCTTCTCCAACATTCATCCATCTCTAGTTGTATACGTACTCCCATATCCCATCTACAGACTGGCACAAATCCACAGACTTTCCGGAAGCGTCTATAGCATTACATCAAACACGTTTCATCAATTATCCTGCGTGTTGGAGCATAAAGCATTACACGGGTCGAATGTGATATTCGGGTATCTATGAATTGAGTCCGTATCGACTTAGTGATCATTCCAGAAAACACAGCATTAGCTTTCGCCGTGTAAATACAAAATTATTTTCAAAACTTAATTTCGTTTAAAGATATAATTATAGAAATAAATAGCTTGTTTACAGCTTTAAAAATTGTACTTCTCCAATTTAATTATCTTCCGTTAACTTCCGTATCTTCCGTTTCGGGGACATCTGATCTCAGTAGAATGTTTGTCGATATCTCAACATGTCTTCGAATGTCCATTAATATTTTTGAACTTCTTGGTAATAAACCCATGTTATAATAATATTGTAAATGTTTGACACGACAATGCAGTGACTATTATATATAATGTATATATATATATATATATATATATATATATATATATATATATATATATATTGAATCACGTAACTTTAGCACCTTCTGCAATTTTTGAACGGTTGAAGTTATTTCAATGCATTTTCACAAAAGTGTATGAGGGAATGGGGCTAGTTTATGCATATATTCATTTCCATTTTATAAATTGAATTTTACAAGATATTGAAATATCTTTTTTTCAAATGGAACTATATACATTTTTTTAGACAATCATGACGAGCATATCCAATATATCCACTTTTTTGTTACAAATATTCGTTTCGTGTCGAAAATGTTTCTTACCCGGCGCACGATTACAATAGTTTCTCTTCTTATGAAGGGCGAAAAAGTAAAAGTTATGAACGGTTTTCGTTATCTTTTAAAAATAAATTTCCTTTACTTCAAGCAAAAGGTATGGGAACCAGTTTTTCAAAAATATGCACGATCTTATTAAATATCAAATTTTAGAATAGATTTCATTCAAGAAAAATATATAATCAATATTGTACTGTTGCGATATTATTTTTGTTTGCAATTTTTGATAATACGGAGAGTTCGCCGAAAGTTGGACTAGCACCACTTTTTTAATGTTCTTTTCTACATACGGGAAACAATTTAAGGACAAAATCTGGAGTCGTTATTAGAACATAATTTGTATATACAGTTCATATATAAATTATAATATTTATATACGGTGAGAGAGAGAGAGAGATTTAGGTACAGGAATAGATACAGATATGAAGATATAGAGAGATAATAGCCACGTACCTAGTATTACCAATCACATATTTAATATTACACGTTCAGCATGTAAACATCCGTCTCTAAAATTATCAATACAAATGCAATACTCCTATTAACGTACTTTTACTTCCCATTTGTTTGACCATTACCATTGTAAACTGAATAAAAACTTACTAAATCCAAGAAAATATAATTTACATTACCACAATTTTGTAGCTATTTTTAACTCATTGGTTTTAGAAAGGCTAAATAAAGCAAGCAACTATAATCCAAGGTCCATTGAGGTTTCAGAGACGTAGTTGTCTCTGGAGAACCGACGAAGACCAAGGCCTCGCCATCTGCGCGGAGGTTCGTTAAGAGGTCAGGAAAAGGGTGCTCCCTGGCCGGAGGCTGTGTCATTAGCGGCAGCCGCCGGTCGTTATTTTCTCGCTGACCTCTGTAGATGACAGTGGACGCTCGCCAATGGACAGCATTTACGCTATCAGCCTGAGCCTCACTCTCACTACCGCTCCCATGTTTTTCTCTTTTCTGACTCTTCTACCTTGTTCCTTTCTCCTCCTCGACCTCCTCCCCCTCCTCCTCCTCTCTATCTCTTCTTCTCTCTCTCACTCCCTCTTTCTTTCTCTCTTTCTCACTCTCTCTTGTTCCTTTCTCCTCCTCGTCCTCCTCCCCCTCCTCCTCCTCTCTATCTCTTCTTCTCTCTCTCACTCCCTCTTTCTTTCTCTCTTTCTCACTCTCTCTTGTTCCTTTCTCCTCCTCGTCCTCCTCCCCCTCCTCCTCCGCTCTATCTCTTCTTCTCTCTCTCACTCCCTCTTTCTTTCTCTCTTTCTCACTCTCTCTTGTTCCTTTCTCCTCCTCGTCCTCCTCCCCCTCCTCCTCTCTATCTCTTCTTCTCTCTCTCACTCCCTCTTTCTTTCTCTTTCTCACTCTCTCTTTCTTTCTCTCCCTCTCTCTCTCTCACTCTCTTTCTTTCTTTCTTCTCGTATCTATTTCATAGTGCTTCAGAACAAAAGGCTGATTTTTAGACACAAAAAGCACATACTGTGGATCCTTGCTAACAAAAAGGGGATTTTATTTTCTCGTAAACGAACATATACATACGTTGTGATGAACGTATCATAAGAGAAAGTTATGTATTGATGTGGAAAATCAATGTTGAGATTTGAATGGAAATGCCCGTTTTGTGATCCCTGATATCGTAAAAGGTTTTTTTTTTTTCTTTTCAAAATGCGTGTCTGTCTGACTTTCATTTGTGAACAACTCTAGCGCTTAAACCATTCATACAATTTTTCCCAAAATGAATATTCGGTGATGGCTTTGATTCAATTGGAAACCCTGAGAATTTGAAACAAACCCTCTAGTATTTTTGGGTACTGTGAAAAGCCAGAAACCTCCCGGTTTTACTTGAACATAAAAACGGCGCCAAGACAGTTTAAATAGCATGTAAATTAATACACGTTGACAGGGCGGCCGGTAAACGAGAAACTATGTTCCTTTGTCGCAAGCATGACGGGAAGCAGAGCTCCGTGTAGTATATAAAGAATGTATGAAGGAGGGAGTGCAGGCTGTAGTCTTCTGGAAATTGTATTATATTCAGTCTCTATTAATCCAGCTGCCATAGCAGACGCATCGACCAGACGGTACGGGCATCTTCGGTGAAGATCGGAATTAGTAGTTCCAATTATAGTGAAGTAGGTATACGTAATTAATTCCAATATTTTTAAAATTTGCACTTGTCAATAATTTAGAGATGTCATATTAATTTTTGTGAATGTTAAGTTAATTCTAAATAGACTTCGTATTTGAAACGTAACTTATAATAGGTTAGAGTCGTAGACGGGGATTTTATTCAATAATTCGTGTAGAATATAGTTACGAATAGTTATCTACCTTTGGTACAGTACAGGAAAAGTCGCGATCGCGTAATAATTTATTTACCTTTTTTATGTAACCATCAACTAACTGATAATACTGCGGGGGAATTTTGCTAAGCGATTTTAACGTTAGAAGAGAATACGGTAGGAGGGGCATTAATACGAATAGCACATAGACAGCATCAAGAGAGAAGATCCGGAGTACACCCGAGAAATCAACGATACGTGCGATTATTATAGTAAGCCATGAACTTTAATTCTTGACCCGTACAAGATTATAATAATTGTATACGACGGGAATAAGATTATATCATTTTATAAGTTAAGTTATAACGTGTCAATAAATGTTATGTTATTTATTTGGAAGAAAGGCTGATAATTTGTAGTTACTTGCCATCAATTCAAAATAACCAATTTTAATTAATGGGATTGCACAGACAAGGAAAAAACACATTTAAAAGCAGTGACACTTTATTGCGGCTTATTTCAATGAAACAAAATCAACCAAAAGGAAATGAGATATTTAGTAATAATTGACAACATTTGGAATATCATAAACATCGGTAAGCTAAATTTTAATTCTCACGAATATTATTATACATTATGTCTTTACTCAGATTCCGTCCATGCCTTATGGGAGCTCCCTTCCTGTACTGATTGAGTACTGGATTCATAACAAAATTGAACTTAATAACTAACTACTAATATGTGATACACAGCATTAACAAAACGTTTCACTCTTGTAATTATTTATTTCGGAACATGACTCCTAAAACCGAATACGATACAATTGCTATTTCCTCCCGCTTTCCCTCGCAATTTCTTCCGGTCGCGCTACCCTGACTAATATGGGGAAATGAATTTCGCTCAGAGGTGAGCTTACTTATCATGAGCCTCGGTGCTTGAGTACTTTCAGCTCCAGTTGCCCCCAAAGTGGTGGAAGGGGGAAGCACGGTGACCTTCAGACGCCGCTGCTTCCACCCCGCCGCCGTCTCCTGCTTTGCAGCGTGTAAGAAAAAAAGACGCTGTTCCCGTATTTTGCAGCATACGAATCGTGTTTATCTTCTACACGTAGTAATTGTTTTAAGCCCGTACTCCATTTCCTCTTATTTTAATTGTTTTTGCACCTTTACCTTTGCTTCATTGCACGTGTTTCTACCAGGCTACCGTCCACTCGAACAACTATTCACACGCCACTCAGCTTTCATTGGCAATGTAACTAACAGTTTGTTCTTTCACAGAGGCTTTTCGACTCACTCTAGTTTCCATTCAACATCCATCTCACACCATATTCGTTCCCATAGCCCCTGCACCACCCAAACACGTGTTCACGTATTTATCCATCTGTTCCTAGTTTTCCCTGTTTATCCGGTTTTCTTTATTCCATACCTAGAAAATATCACTTCATCACTGTTCTGGTTAATTTTTCTGCACTCAAGTTCTTTTTTTACCTTCGATGGATTCTGATTTTCACCCCTGCCGTCTCCTCACTCGCTTCTGCCACCGTCGAACGTGGTGTCCCTTCTCTGCTCTCTGCTTCACTGAACTTTCTGATTCTCACATTTTTCCCTGTTCTAATAAATCCGTTCGGAACGATTCGCCGGGCTACGGCCATGGCGACCACGCAATTCAAACGTATAATGTGACCAGAAATGCAAGCAAACTTTTCTCAAAAATTGGCTCAAGATTTTACTTTTTTCACATACTACTTACGTAATATTGAAAAAGTTTAATAATACGGTAGTCAAAAATGCAATTTTTTACAGAAACAATCAAAATGGACGACAACTTCTTACCAAAATAATTTTAAAATAATTATTACATTTCTAATTTCTTGGAGTGGATGAATGTAATAATTTGCCTCCCTCGGTAGCTCGTTGGTGAGTGTGCATGCTTTCCCAGACGAGGCAAATTATACCTCCGCGCTTTCCTTAGAAATATCACACTATCTATTGTTGTGTGACGATGATAAATCCCACCCTAAGGTTATTAAGACCAGTATATACAGTGAAGGAATGTTTTAGTGCTAACCACACGAACTCCTTATCCCATGGCCAAGAGGATGGGTCACTGCTGGTCGGCCAAGGACCGTAGCGAGTTGTCGAGCCAAAGAACACGATGAGAATGAACGTGTTCTGTCGACAAATAAAATATTTCTAAAGCAAATTCAATTTCAAAATATCCTTAAGAGAGACCAGGAGAATTATTGAAAAAATAAAAACAAATTCCACTGCCACATAAAGCTGGTTTTGAAGTCTAAGAAACGGATAAATCTAAAACAATTACCCAACGTAATTGTGACACCCCTTCTCCCTTCCCCGTTACCCGTCGCGTCAGGAAGACATACCCGGTCCAATTCCTGTGAACTTAGCTTGAAATTCCACAACATCTATATTTGCTGAATACACGCTGTATAATGGACACACGAAATGTAATATAGTGACTCCGGTAGATCAATGTAAAATCCGATAGAAATCTATATGTAGTATTAATGTAGTATTAACTATGTGTAGTATTAATTTTACTAATTAGTAATAATACTGCTTACGCAGTATGGAGAAAGAATTTTAATGCTGCGAGAAAAATACTGCGATTCTTCGACAGTAAAATATCTTATTGTCGGGCTCTGGTAACAAACAATTGGAGAAATGTTGTTCCTCTAATAAATTACAGAGCGAAGTGGCTCAGTGCGTAGCGCGCTGACTTCGCAGTCGGGAGGTCCGGGTCGATCCCCGGGCCGGTCATCCTGACCGGGGTTTTGCGTGGTTTCCCTCGGACATAAGGCGAATGCTAGGATGGTTTAAAAACGTCACGATCACCTCTCATCATCATCCTATCATCTCAAAATTCATTAATAATAATAATAATAATAATAATAATAATAATAATAATAATAATAATAATAATAACAGACAACCGTAAGGGAAAGCAACCGGAAACTTCCATGACTAAATCCTCGCAAGAAAACTCAATTCGGTCACGTAACTTCCGACCATGGAAGAACAGGACCAAAGAAGAAAATAGTAAATTACTTCCTCTAACACGCTGGGTAGTCAGAATCCACGCCCGATGGATCCTTGATACCGAAAAATGGATTGGCAGTGAAACGTCCGTCCGTTTGTGGCCAAAGCTAGAACCTAAAGAGATCAGCCGATTTTCACCAAAATTGATATTCTCCAATTGATCTAAATGAACTCGAGACCTTGCGAGTTGAAATGGATATTCTGATTTTTCGTAGTGCTTTATATAAAGCCTCAACATTTTCAAAATTTTCTTAAAACATGGCCCCAAGTTTTTATTAAACTTTGTCTTCGTATAATTTAAAGAACTCTTTAAAATGGCATGGATCTAGTTTTCGTTGAAATGTCTGATTTTTCGAAACTTGCAAAAGTTCAATTTTTTTACCATCTTTCAACAACTACAGTATTGAAGACATTTTTACAGAGTTTTTCTCAATTAAATCTGTTTCTTGAAGACAGATCTTGCAATAAATTCATGTGCTATTTTTCGAAAATATTGGATGATTTTGCCTAATTTTGCGTAGGTAATTTTCAAACAATTGTAAACAATATTTTTTTGAAAAATGACACCAATTTTTCTCTTCGTGTATTTTGCGTTAAAAAGTGCAAGAATTACCACAACAATACGAATTCATTACAGTACAGTAAATAGACGTGTGTTTATTTATCATTATTTATATAGTTGAGATGCATTTGTCCATAAATGCATTTCAGACGCTACAAATTACTCAAAACCAGAGTATAAACATTTCCACGTACGTTCCCGCACTTGCCCATGCGACCAACGTTTTTTAAAGTTGGCTTCATAAAACAATTCGTGAGAAACAAGTACGTAATGAAATTTACATTTATGTTAGCGCTTGCGTTGGTGGGTGCATCCAAGCTTGAGGGAATGTTCATAAATTGACGAAGTGGATGTGCGTATTCTGCGATGTTTTATTACGAAACATGCTCTCACGTTGCAGCTGTCTGCACCTCGCACGAATGATGCCGTATTTCGCGAGCATTACGATTCATGGAGTCACTGCTTTCTTTCAAACCGAATGCAGCTATTATGATATTTGCACTGAGAGTTTCAAAAACTTTACCGCTTTCCTAAAAATATTTACGTTACTGGAATAAATCAACAATGTTCTTGTCTCGTAAATGTTGGACGAGGTAAGGCGCAAAAATGAGTACAAATAATATATTAAGCACAGCTCTTCTAAATACTTATATCTCATTTAGGTGGAATTTCCTTTTTGTTATTGGAGGTCGCATCAACAACTAGGTCATTAGCGACCACTATTGACATTAACGTTATGGTAACCGAGGATGAAACGAAATGGTGATGATAAGGGGTGAAAGGACGAACACAAATACAACCATGTCCGAGGCGGGGCTCGAATCCGCGACCCTTCGATCCGAGATCACTACGAAACTACTGCCTTAGCGATCACGGCCACCGAGCCGACCCTAATTTTTGTTGCCAAATAAATAGTAAATTATCCGAAGACATTGCAGAAATAATATTCCAAATCCATTTTCAAAGTCCAAAAGTGTTGAAAAGGATCGCAGTTGCCTTAAGAATCTAAGAAGAAAAATCACAAATGCTGATTTCCACACCGCTGGAAATAGCTCTGTCCTGTTGAAACGGGTTGTCTCTCTAAATTCTACTGCAACTACTAAATTCAAGCTACGCATCACGCAATTATTATTATTATTATTATTATTATTATTATTATTATTATTATTATTATTATTATTATTATTATTATTATTATTATTATTATTATTATTATTATATTTATTTTATTATATACTTTCTTATAATTATATATTTTATTATATTATTTATAATAATTATTATTATTTCCACCTCCTGCTCTTTGGGCTTTATTCACACCATGACCGAAACTACAAGTACTGTTGTTATGATCGTAATCTCTGCGAACAATGTCTTTTGCCAACATCCATATTATATCTGCCCAATCATATTCAAAGGTACAAAATGGAATTCTGCCCATTTTGTTCGTAATTTGACGAGTGCATGACGTGATATGACTGACGAACGTAAATTATCGCTAACGGTTTGTGAGAAAAGTTTTATTGTCAAGAGGTATTATGTTGTTGTTTTTTTATCATTTGAAAATACGCCGTGAAGAGCAACGGCAATTTGCACCTGTTAGAGCAATATTTGGTTTTATCAAATCCAGTCACTTTTGTCGACAATATTACTTAGATATTAAAACAATGTCTCACAAAATTTTATTAACTTTCCCGATTCAGTTATTCTTCACAGCGTATTTGTCAATATTAAAAACTAAAGATAGTTCACATCAGCGGTTTCCTGTGACCCGTAAAATCGACAGTTGCAATGTAGAACCGCAAGGGTTTGGCTTAAAATCTCTAATATATACACACAATTGACTTTATAATAAAATTACTCAATGTTTTTATTCTGACTGCCTGAATTCTTTCAAAACCTGTTGTGATTAGTTCAGAGCTCATTAATGTTGTCACAGCAGACTCTTGCCGGGAGGTCCTAGGGTTCGAGTCCCGACGGTGGCAGGATTTTTGACACTACTTAGATAGCGACGTCCAATTCAGCTGCTGTCTGGACAATTCTAGTGTCCACCTGCTCTGTTCGGTAGTTTTCCATGGCTTCTACTATCATTACTACCCGAATGGCTTAACAGTGCCTTAACACGCGGGTCACGGACCGCACGCGTTATTTTCTTTCACTTTCTTGGCTTATCCTCTTCTTTTACACACACGTACACTTACAGGCAGGGCTACACATGCCGCAGGCTTGCTTAGAGCTTGTCCCAGCAAGGCGGTGCCCTGCTGGACGATTGATTGATTATTAGTGGTTCCGGGCGCGTCAACTACTGAGGTCATTAGTCTCGTAAGTGCAATACATGTTTTTCAAAGTGAGTGGCGGTGATCTTCCCCTGCTGGATGGAGAGATCCGGCAACGACCTACCGTCGACTAGCGGGGTTTTCTCTAGCCAGGTATCTCCCACCAGCAGAGCACCGCCCCAACCGGGACAAGTTCTAAGTCCCCGAATGGTCTCCCGGAATATGTGGTACGGTATTGCATGTTAGTGTAAGCGTATATGTAAGGGAGGAATATAGGACAAGGAAGAGGAAGGAAAGATCGCGTGCGGTTCGTTTGTGAGAGTACTGCTCCGGCATTTGCTTAGTGTTGACCGCAGAAACCACGAAAAACTACCGATCAGTGCAGCCGGACCAGAATTCTCCTCCAGACTGCGACTGAATTCGGCCAAGCTGAAAAGCTAGTGTCGAAAATCCTGCCGGCGTCAAGACTCGAACCTAGGACCTCCCGGTAAGAGGCACTGAGCTACCGCTCCCGGTCTGCTGGACGAGATACCTGTAGTGAAAATACCCCGCAAAATAGTTCTAATTCATTCAGAATGCCTTGTAATCTCTAAAAAAATATAATTGAATGCAAGTATCTATTTCCTGTAAAAACATGTATTTACATGGGAATCCGTTCCCTACTGATAACCAAAAATGTTTGTTCTCGGGTAATAGAAACTATTTTGCATCGAAAAACGAGCTACAGATTTCATATAGTATCCCTGTCAAAAAATAATTAAACCCCCCACTCCACTCGCATCTAGTACAATCAGGGCTCAAGAAAACGTGCGGGGATAATACCAACATAAATGCAATTTATAATAGGCGGCCTTGACCCGGTTCAGCGCGGAGAGACCTTCCTGGCCCACGTTATTAATTTAAATGTAAGATGGAGCGTTCGAGTTTTCAGAAAAAAACCCGCGCTCATGATAGAAATGACAGGAACATCTAATGAACTTTTGCTTCATCGACCATACTTTTAGTGCTTAAAATTCAGCACTAAAAGTAATTCCTCTGAATGTGCTCGCAAAACCAAAAATCTTAAAAAACGGTGGTCTTAGTTAATGCTGTCATACATAATAGGGAAGAGGATGTTTAAAGTTACAAGGGATTCGTTCTCTTTAAGCAAAGTCCAACAACACTTTGAAAACTGATCTGACACCTTTCCCAATTATGTCGCTTCTGTCAGCAGCTCATTACTGGTATTCGAGTAAAAACATTAAAGAAATAATGCCGGCCCGGTGGCCGAGATCGCTAAGGCAGTAGTGTCGTAGTGATCTCGGACCGAAGGGTCGCGGGTTCGAGTCCCGCCTGGGGCATGGTTGTATTTGTGTTCGTCCTTTCACCCCTTATCATCAATCACCATATCGTTTCATCCACATAGTTACCATACCGTTAACAAGCAATAGTGGTCGCTAATGACCTTAGATGTTGATGCGACCTTAAATAAACCCCCAAAAAAATTAAAGAAATAATATGGAAGCTTTTTGAGAAAATACTGTTTGAAAAATTGCTTCTTTCACGCAAAATTACTAGAAAACTCACATTTGCAGACATTTGTGCAGGAACTTAGTATTTAAATATCTTATTTAAAGGTTTCTAACCTTTAATCTTTCAGGATTGCTCTCCTTCGAATCTGGCTCTGCACACCCTTCAGCTTCAGCCGCCTTACTCCCGCAACATTACGCCTCTTCCCACTTCACCAAGTTCTCCGTGCCGGCTGACTTCAGCACCAGCGACTCTGACCGACAGGTTATAGGTTCGGGTCCCGTCGTTGACAGATTTTCGACTCTAGCTGGATCGAATTCAGCCGCTGACTGGAGGAGAATTCTAGAGGTCGGCTGGTCTAATCGGTAGTTTTCCGTGGTTTCTCCGATCAATACAAGGCGAATTTTGGAGCAATACTCCAACAAACTGTGAACCGCCCGCGAACTTTGCTTCCTCTCCTTTGTCCTATCCTCACCCCTTACTTGCACACACTTATACTTACGAACACTACAATACCATACATGGCGGGAGTCTAGTAGAGGGCTTAAAGGTTGTCCTGGCTGGGGCGGTGTCCCGCTGGTAGGAAATACCTGGTTGGAGAAAACCCCGCATGCCGAAGGACAAGGTCAGCGCTGGATTTCGTATTTTTACTCATGGTTCATTCTCTTTCACATTGCCCTCCCTTCCCGCCCCCTCCATTCTTACCACTACTCCCTGAATGGGAGCTGCAGACCAGAGATACCCAAACTTCGGAGGCTGCGAGTTACTTTCTTAACCAAATTCCAGAGCTCCTAACAACTTTCTGACGGTTTGTATGCAGTGCAATGAATTTAAAAGCCAGGTTTTCCTTATGGTTCTAAAATATTCAATTATATCGTGCTTCTTTGAAATAAACTTCAAAACCAAAAGCATACGTATCACTATGAATATTGCGATTAAAAATTAATTAGGTAAAGAAAATCGTAAATTAACTTAAGTATTTTCGTTGCACCATGAATTAAATTGTCTGTAAAAAAATGTTTATTTTAACAATTTCATTTACACGCAAGAATGTCGACAAATTTATTTACGCAAATATTTTATAACTAATGAAAGTAGTAATAATCATAATAATAATAATAATAATAATAATAATAATAATAATAATAATAATAATAATAATAAATAATTTAGTAAAAGCACAGGTCGTCCCGATAGTTATCGGAGCTCTGGAATTTGATCCGCAAATTTGTGTATAAACTTGGCTAAACTCCCAGGTCATTGAAAGGACTGGGAAGTACAAGAAATTTATTTATTTGGAACAGACCACATTTTGCGCAAAGTATTGTAGAGGCATCAATAAGTCCCAAGATCTGCTCCCTAGGAAACTGGTTGCAACCCGGACTCTATAATCAACCGACTCTTAACACCTTTAGACATGCATAATTATTATTATTATTATTATTATTATTATTATTATTATTATTATTATTATTATTATTATTATTATTATTATTATTATTATTATTATTATTATTATGTTTCTCCTGCAAACCCAATCTTGGTATTTCCTCAAATCTTTCTTCTCCCTGCCATCGCTTCCCCTTCTTCATTCACCAGCTGCGATTCTTCGCGTTTTTCCTCATTCTCTAAAGCCGGGTGTACACGGTACAGTTTTCGTGCAGATTCTCATGCATTTTCTGTACAGAAACTTCAAGTTTCCAAACTATAAGTATAAAAGTCAAATGTCGCGTTTTCTGCATGAATCGCCCCAAGTCACCGCAAGGGGGTCTAACGAGAAACAACTGAATAGCACCATCCGAGTACTTTCAATGGTAGTATTTCTATGCGTGCGTTCTGGTTGTTATCTTTATTTAGTATTAATTAACCTTGAGGAGCATAGATAATAAAAATAGGAAGGCAGGAATTGGGGGAAAGGAAGTTTATCACAATGCATAACTTCACACAACCACACCTTGACACACCTAACCACAAAATCGAACGGGCCGATTACCGTTAGTGGACGATTCTTCCGCTAGAGGCGCTTAAAACAAACTGTAGGCTTTCTGCAAGAAAAATTATGAACATGTTCATACAGACACAGTGCAGTCTGGACTGCACTTTTCTGTACGTTCAATCTGCACGAAAACTGTAACGTGTATACTGGGCTTAACGCCTGCTTCCCTGTCGCATCTCGATCGGTAGCGGTAGCTACAGGTCGAGATGCGACAGGGAAGGGGCGCGACAGGTCACAGGCGCTGCAGTGACATCAGTTGATGCACTGAGCTCAGCTAGGTCGCTTCCGCTAGGTTGATGCTCAGCTAGGTCGCAATCAGTCGCTGTCTGGAAGAGAACTCTTGCGGCCGGCTGCTCTGATCGGTAGTTTTCCGTGGTTTCTCCGATCCATACCAGATGAATGCCGGAGCAGTACCCTACCAAACGGGCCACGGACCGCGCGCGATCTGTCCTTCCTCTTCCTTGTCCTATCCTCTCCCATTACACACACACTTACACTAACATGCACTACACTACCACATATTCCGGGAGACCGGTCGGGAACTTAGAGCTTGTCCCGACTGGGGCGGTGACCCGTTGGTGGGGGTGTCCTGGTTAGGGGGAAACCCCACTAGCCGACGGTAGGTCGGCGCCGAATCTCGCCATCCAGCGGGTGAAGATCACCGCCATCTCCCGAGAAAAAAACATGCACTACACTAACGGGACTAATGGCCGAAGCCGTTCACGCGCCCGGAAACACGAAAAAATCAATCAATCAATCTGTCGCATCTCGTCTCCCGCCAAATGGGCTTTCCCCCACCTGAACGAGAACGCCCCTCCCCCTCCCTCGTTAGCGTCGACGCTAAACAGAGGGCAATCGCGTCTCCTGAGAACGGCGCCGGCAATCGCCCGAAGCGGTCGCGCTGCAAGAGAGTAAGCAGATTGGAGATAATGTATCTGCTGTGCTCTGCCGAAATTGTGTTATCATCCATTTTCCGCCGCCCGCGCCCTTGCAGGAGCAGACTCAAATTACATTACGGGCAGGCTGTCTCTTCACACGTCTGTAATTGGACCCTATTTAATTCTCTTCAGTAGGCAACTACTCTATCGCCTACCCTTGGCGTGTATGCGTGTGTGTGTATGTACACATATTATATATATATATATATATATATATATATATATATATATATATATATATATGTAATATTAAATCTTTGAATTTTCAAAATTCATGGGGAGAGGGTGGGGTCACATTATTGATCTTGTTTGTTTGTTTGGGGCTGAATAAATAATTCAAAACTTGCTCTTTCCTAATATATTAACATTTTTACCAGGAGCGGTAGCTCAGTGCATCAATTAACGTCACTGCAGCGCCTCTGACCGGGAGATCCTTGGTCGAGTCCTGACGGCGGCAGGATTTTCGACACTAGCTTTTCAGCTAGGTCGAATTCAGTCGCTGTCTGGAGGAGAATTCTTGCGGCCGGCTGCTCTGATCGGTAGTTTTCCGTGGTTTCTCCGATCCATATCAGATGAATGCCGGAGCAGTACCCTAACAAATGGGCCACGGACCGCGCGCGATCGTTTCTTCCTCTTCCTTGTCCTATCCTCTCCCCTTACACACAAACACTTACATTGACATACACTACAGTACCACGTATTCCGGGGAACCGGTCGGGAGATTAGAGCTTGTCCCGGCTGGGGCGGAGCCCCGCTGGTGGGAGAGTCCTGGTTAGGGGGAAACCTCGCTAGCCGATGGTAGGTCGGCGCCGGATCTCGCCATCCAGCGGAGGAAGATCACCACTATCTCCCGAGGAAAAAAGCATTAACTACACTTAAGGGGCTAATGATGTAAGCTGTTGACACGCCCGGAATCACTAATCAATAAACCAATTAACATTTTTCTTCTAGGGCACCTGGAAGTCCCTGCAATTCTTATTTAAATGTTCTAGTGCTCATAAGCTTCGCTCCCTTTTTACTTTCACGCTACAAAGTAGAGAGAATGTTATGTAATGTCGAAAGAAAAACGGAGAAGTTTCGGTAGAAATACATTTATTAAAGGTCCCTGGTAACGAAAAAGGGGATGAAACAAGTTGCTAAATTTATAAAAATATCCTCTAACGCGTGACAAAAAAATCCATTTTTTATGAGTCCTTGATACCGAAAAATCGAATGACGGAAATACGTCTGTCTGTCTGTCCGTCCGTCCCGGCTGGGGCGGAGCCCCGCTGGTGGGAGAGTGTCCGTCCGTCTATGAGCAAAGCTAGCTGCTAAACCGTTCAGCCGACTTTCTCCAAAATTTATATTCCTCAATCAATCTGGCTGGTGTCGCGGCCTCTTGAATTTGAAATCGATATTTTAATTTCGGGGAATAATTTGCATGAAGCTCCTGGGACATTTTCAAAATTAAAAAAAAAATAGCTCCATCATTTTTATTAAATTTTGTCATTGTATTGTGTAAAAAACGATTGAGAGAATAGTGCAGCTTTCATGTTCGTTAAAAACTCTGATTTTTCGAAAATAGCTAAAATTTGACAATTTTTTCAGCGTCTTCCTACAACTACAATTATGAAGATAGAGATTTTTCCCATCATGAAATTATTCCTTAAAGATAGATTTTGAAGTAAAGTCACGTCCATGTTTTCGAAAATTTGAGTACTCTTCGCGTAATTTTGCGTGAAAGTACGGGCGAGAAAGCACGTGCTATTTTAGCACCACTTGTGTAACATTGCAAACATACGAGTTTTCGTAATTTTTCTCAAGTCCATGGTGGGTTTTTAAAGAGTTATTAAAACATACTCTTATTATACGTTGGTAGAATTGGTATTTATCAGAGTATTGACAGCAAATTTACATTTTCATATAAACATTCAATAATAAAAAATATTAAAAAGTTATCTCCTAAAATGCTTAAAATATAGGGCAAAGTTGTAATTCAAAAAAATACTAATTATTTTTAATCAACTAAAAATGTCAAAATAATAACAATGACTGTATCATTAAGTGTACGAAATATCATAGATCAATTAACCATTTTCTAGAAAAGGTACATCAATAATAGCAAATTTAACATGGACGGTACAAACGGTACCCTATCCCCTTAAACTTTAAAGACGTCTCTTTCGAATTCCTCGCTTTTTTATGAGAGCTTCCCAAGAGAAACCTGAAATATTACTAGTGAACAAATTAAAACATTATAATACCATCTGGACCAATGCAAACTTACTAGACTTTGTAAATTTATCTTTTAACAATGAAAATAGTTTCATACTGAATCCAAACTGCAAACGACCAATCTCTGAACTACAGGATACAACATTACAGGCCCCTCTCTGTGCGTGAGTTCACATTTCAATATTGCTAAGCGTTGAGATTACATTGCACAGAAAATTAAATAGTCAGTTAATTTCATCGTAGAAGATTACGTCTGTCTTTTTTCCTTCTATTTAATTGTACGTAGATTTCGAGTTTCTCTTCGTTCCCAACCACCCATTCTAATAACGGGTATCCAGAAGAACTGAAACTCTAAAGATGTAACAGAATGTTCAAAATAAGTTCAAAATCCGTGAAAATATACATACACAGTGAGAGACAAAAGGAGAGAGAGAGAAAGGATGAAAACAGCTTACATAGATAATAAAATGCAAGGTTATATATTGCATTTTTATAGATTAAATATGTGAAATGTTTGCAGGTGTTCTTGTTAAATGTTTGGTTTTGCGTGACCAATAAATGATTAATGATGCATCATAATTTTGTTTTCCGTAAATTTTTGTGATTTTGTTTTCAGTAAATTTTCGTTCAGTGAATATTAAGTATGTCAATATTCAAACACATTTTCACATTTTTCCAGTGTTACATGTCATTTTTATCATTAATTATAAATTCCAATTTTAATATGCGATGGAATATTTCACTAGAGCGTGGGACACAGAATAAAAGCAACGGGAGAGTTTGTTGGAAAGATAGATTGCTACAAAATGTAGCTTTTAATTGTTTGTAGTTATCTGCAAAAGGTTGAGTTAATTTAAATATTAAATTTATCGTTATTGCATATTATTTCCATTCAATTAATAAATATAACAACGTCCTGCCCCGCTTTATGTGTTTTTAGTATTAGAAATCCATTATATTAATAAACGGCCGCTCCGCTTGGTCCAAACATTGCCCCAAGAGCACAAATCGCATGATTTGGTTCGACCATTCAACGCTACGGAAATTATGTGGCTGCAGCATGGGAGATTGGCCAGGATATGAATGCCAGGCGCGTCCAATAAAAGTTGATAATGCTTTGTGGGTTTGAATCGCCGCCCACAGTTATCTGAAAATGTTATCGTCGAGCAACAGCTAATAATTAACATACAATAGGCGCGACGGTTCCATAATTTATTTCCATATAATTTTCAATGCTTCCCTTCTAGGTTTTCTAAAATCTTCTCATACACATTCTTCAATTTGTGTTCATGATTTTAAGCCTCATTATGAACATTTTCTTGTATTAATGAAGGTATTACGAAAGGTTTAGTATAAGTGAAGGTATTACAAAAAATTACTGAATATTGACGAAGTTTTATTGCCTTTTTGTCTATTTCTTATTTTCTGTTTAGAGTTCCCAACAGATGTTTACCGGCAACGAACCTTCGAATTAGTTTCTCGAATAGTTCATACGTAGTATACAGAGTGTAATGCAGAAGCAAAAACTTAAGATTTTTTGACAGAAAAACTCTTAAGCAGAATTGTCACAAGAATTGATAAATTGTCACAAGAATTGAATAATTCGAAAAAGTATGTACTTTTATAGCACCAGTAGTTTCTTTAAGCTATCTCCTGGTATGTATCAAATGATGGTAAAAATTTAAAGCTGGTCCCTTATTCAGCGAACTTCCTGTATTTTTAAAAGTTGCAAAAAAGTAGCATTGCAAAAGGACATAATTGAAAATGGAGATTTTTATCTTGATACCTGTTTTAAAAAATCATAAGTCTGGTCTTGTACAGTCTTTTGAAAATGAATTGTTTTTGTCAAATATATTCTTGAAATTAATGTAATTTATAAAATATTTTTCTTACAAACGGCTCCAATTTTTTAATTTTTTTTTCTCTGATGGAGCAATGGACGCTTAAAAATGGCTGAAGTTCATTTGAGTTGAACTCTCGATGCGTTTAAGTGCAATAGAAATAATTCTTGTATAGATTCACTATATCATATGGGTATACCTGACTCATTCAATTTCTTAGGGGCCAACATTTTTTTCTCGCGCTTCTTCGCATAATTTAAAAACATGAACTACTGGGCACATATTCTGAATGCAAACTAAACATTCTCGTGTTACGGAGTCAATCGATAACCCTGTGGTAATCCAAGAACCCTGCGTGTAGTTTGAATGATAAAATCGGCATCCAGCGTTGGAATAATGACATTGTTTTCAAACTCGAAAGTCAAAGAATACGCGTTTTTATGACAACGGATCAACAAAATGTGATATTCCATGCTTGGCGTCATAGCGCTGTGCTTATAGACACGACCCCGAACAAATTATATAAAAAAATGTAGAGAGGAGGGTTGAGATCTGTGATTTCCGTGAAGGACGCGTGGAAGTTTCTCTAAAAAGATATTGAAGCGAACACATATAAGCGGTTGGTGAGGTGTGAACGGATTTTCAGCACAGGTTGGGAATTTATGATTAGTTTGAGAGCTTGGTATAGTTAAATTTAAGTATAAAATTGTAATTGAAAATGTTATTAATGTAGTAGTTGGAATTTCGAATTAAAATAGACTCCGTGTTTTGAGAGGATGTATATTAGGGTAGCTCCGTAGATGGAAGGATTTTTCAATAAGTAGCTGAGTATAATCAGTTGCGAGTAGGTGTTCGATACAAAACACAGAGAAAGTCGCGACCGCGTATTGATTTTGTGTGAATATTACGTCCGATTAATAGCAATCGTTGAGGACATTCTGGAACCTTTTTAATTTAGGCAAGGATACATGAATTGGTACCCCAAAGAATACGCATTGTAATGGATTCCATGAACAACATTCTGCAAGTCAGCCGAGAAGCTATCTAGATATAGGAAGCTTACGAACTATATTCAAATCTGTACGGTGTTTTCATGTCTACGTTGAAATTACTTCTCATGAGATCACTAGAATTGTAATATAGAGGTTATAAGAACAAATAGACAGAACAATAAAAAACAAAATAAAGCACTAGGCTCGATCGGGTCCTTTCGTAATACGTTAACCATGCAACAGTATTGAAAAATACACCCAAAGCCCATTTATCACTGAATACTCATTTATCTAATGAATCTCTTTTTTCAAAGCCAATTTTCCACAGTTAATATATTACTTAAAAATATATTATAATCGGGACAAAAATAACCAAAGGCTGTGAAACAAAACAAAAAAACCGATATCGATTTCAACCGGAAGGTTCATCCTATCCCTAAGTCTTAGAGAGCAACAGTTCCAAAGGATTTAAAATTATGTGAAATCATTCTTTTCTCGTTATTTGCAGAAAAAACGTGTTAGTTTGTGCATCTCAAAGAAAATTAAGTCTTTTAACATTCTTTATCGTTAAGCTGTCGTTTAAGTTCAGAAATGTATCGAAACCATGTGATTTTGCGAAGATGGAAATTACATGCACGTCATTTCATTTTGTCGATACACTGTCATTGAACTCTAAAATCAATTTCCGCCAGCATAATTATTTCTCTCTCGCTTTTCCCAATTTATAAACTCGATTTCCTGCCTTGGAGTCGTTAACTTAAAAGCAGAGTAGCATGTTTCATGCGCTGGGGAAAACGGATTCTTCCTTAGCCCTAGCGCGTAGTCACAGTTGCGACGAGAAAGAAATGTAGTACGTAATTTGAGAGCGGAAAAGTCGCTGACATCTCGAAAACTGAACTCTAACAGACAAGTGTGTTTACATGATTTTTTTAAATTTCAAATTTATGAAATTGACGACTAGCGAAATTTATCATAGGCACAAGTGCTTTGGAAATTATCCCCGACTCGCGATTCAAGGAGGAGATTTATCTAAGAATTTCGCAAGAACGAGTGGTATTTAATAGGACTATTTCTTGAATGAAATTATGTCCAATAGAGTTCCAAAATGGGCCAAATATTAAAAATAAATGAAAACTATGTTAAAACCAAAGAGGTTACGTTATAGAACATACGTGGTTTATTGGTCATCGACACAGTGATTGATGAATACAGTCTCCTAAGATAGATATGTCGCAGTTTATGATTGGCAGCAAGAAGAAGCGGTAAGAAAAATCTGATAGAAAAGGTGATAAACTTTTTGAGATACACCCCCCTGATTGGGACGTTTTGTAAGTATAGTTAAATACTATTGATTTTAATTTGACGAGAATAGTCAGTGTAACACCAACATACACATGGAGACAAATAAAACAGTTAATTAAAAGTGCTTATTATATAGAATGCACATGAATTCGTAATGAAAATTTGTCATGAATTCAATTTACACATTTTTATTTATGAGTCGAGACGGCAACGCTTTGCTATTGCAATGTATTGTACTTTACACGCTACTATTCACGTGATTGTTAATCACTTTTACGATACGCTCTGAAAAAAAATTAATAGATGAAACACTTGGACGCGAGTATGGGTTTGTTCCATGTCCTGGTTTGGACATTCTAGTTAAGTATTCTATTGCTAAAATAAGTTTGTCCATGCATTCTCAATTATACAGTCTTGGAGAAATTCGATTTACTTGTCCGAGATAAGGTTCAAGTAACGGACCACGCACAATCTCTCCTACCTCTTCCTTGTCCTATCCTCTCCCTTACTTACACTCGCTTTAACTTTTATGAACTACACTACCACACATATCAGGGCATCAGACGTAAGCTTAGAGCTTGTCCCGGCTGGGGCGGTGCCCCGCTTGTGGGAGATGTATGGTTGAGAAAAGCTTACAAGCCCACATGTAGGTCGTCGCCGGACCTCACCATCCAAAGGACAAGGTTGGTTGGTTGGTTGTTAGTGATTCCGGGAGCGTCAACTTCTGAGGTCAATAGTTCCTTAAGTGTAGTGCATTTTTCCATCGGGAGATGGTGGTGATCTTCCCCCGCTGGATACCGTCGGTTAGCGGGAATTTCCCTCTCCAAGGTATCTCCCACCAGCGGAGCAGCGCCCCAGCCGGGAAAAGTCCCCAACCGGTCTCCCGGCATGTGTGGTAGTGTTGAGCATGTTAGTGTAAATGTGGGTAAGGGGTGAGGATAGGACAAGGAAGAGGAAGGAAAGATCGCGCGCGGTCCATGGCCCCTTTGGTAGGGTACTGCTCCGGCTTTCGCCTGGTGTTTATGGGAGAAACCAAGGGAAAAATACCGATCAGAGCAGCCGACCGCTAGAATTCTCCTCCAAACAGCGAATGAATTCGATCTATTTGACAAGCTAATGTCTTGCCACTGTCGGTCTATAATCTTGCTTCTGTCGGGACTCAAACTCTAGGACCTCCCGGTCAGAGGCACTGCAGTAATATTAGTAGATGCACTGAGCCACCTCTCCCGGTAACCCACAGGGCGAATAACACCACCACCTCCCGAGTTAAAAACACGCAGTTCATATACAGAACTAATGACCATAGAAATTGACGCGCCTGAAAAAAAATAGTCAATCATCATTCAATGTCCTTAACTGCACCCAAGTAGTGACCTGCCGAGCACTAGTGCACGCAGAGGATTCTAACAATGAGGGACATATGCCACACGTGTTACTTCGTTCTATTAGGTTTCCGACCATATGTTCAACAGCAAAAATTGTTCATCGTTAATCCCTCTACATGCCTTAGAAGTTTGTAACGATTATTCTGAGATTTCCGTAAATGTTCTATATACTTCATCAAATAGTGGAGTGCAATTTTCTCTTTATAGAGATAGGAAGTAGCCTCACCTTTTCGAATTTTATTTAATTAATTTTAACATACCCAAATTGTTGTGATAAATCTAGTTCCAGCTCCCTGGCAGTAACAAAGGTTTCTCGTCGCCCATACCCGCTCGCTTTCCCCCACAGGCAAACCAATTGCCCTAATCCCCCGTTTCCGTTCGTTCCCGCATCTGACCTACGGTCTCCCCAATTTCAACAGCTCCTAGATGCATTGCGTTGTAAACACGACAACCCCGTAGGAAGCATTAACTCTATGCCTGCAAAGCGAGGCCGATCACTATATTAAAAAGAGATGTTTCTAGAAATCCTTAAAATATTTCATCAAATGTGCCCTGATCTTGTTTGAAGTAAATGAAATACTGTGTTTATAATATTTCATATTTTGTGAGAAAACATCTGCGAAAAATGTGTTCAGTAAGTGTTCTCTGTAAAGAAAATGGGAATGGAATTTTTTTTATGATACGAGTTGTAATAGTGACATTTTATTGTGGAAGTAAGAAGGGTTGCGACACGAGGCCGATAATCCGAGTGCATGGAGATAGTATATGCATGCCCTGAAATAAGGTATATTACGTATATTACTCTTAGAATACAAGATAAAAGTAATAAATACCCGATCTTACTCTCGCAATTCACGTGTACTGAAAGGTGATTAGAAACTGAAGTCAACCACTTTGCGGGGAAGAAACTGTGGAAGATAATGGGATGACCCATACAAAAGAGGAATATTTTTCTACATGGCCCGAATCAGCAGGGTAGTTCGTGTTACTTGATATCTTGAGAATGTCCGACATCATACTAATTTGTCGCACGCGTATTGGCGGATATTTCGAGCTCGCAATACAATGAAGACAATGACAATGATGATGACAGTGATGGTGTTGATTTACAAATTAATATTATAATGTATTCATTTATTATCTGCGGACACATTTCTGCGGATTATAGATTCGATGACGATTTATTTCTTAAACAATTAGTGAATTAACATGTAATTTTACAAAGGTACTATTTCGTTATGTTTAAATTATACAAACCTATAATGTAAATCACGTTTCCGAATAACGGATAAATATATTCTTTCTATTTTTTTTAATAATTTCTTCAGCCTCAGTGCTAGATTATATTTAACACGCCTTAATTCCAAATAAGGTCAAGTAATACCTTATTATTTTCTTTAAATTTTATAGTGTATAGTTTTTTCATCTTATGCTGAATTTTGTCAAACATTTTAAATAAAAAATGCACAGATTTAAATAATAAATAAAAATACTGCAGACATTTCGAAAATTTTTGTTGTAATACATTTTATCGTTGAAAAGAATTGTATTTAACTGGTACTTTTTTGCATCAAAACTTGTTACAAACTTGTTATAAAATATACAAATACCTAATGCTGCGATGACACATACCACACACATGATACAATAGCTTTGAATAAAACTAGGCAACGCGGAAACTGCAGCTCTTTGTGACAATCAAAAGCAAACCGCAGCACATTCATACAGCGTTCACTCAAATTAATTGAAATGAAACGTTTCCTGGTGTCAATGTGCACGATATTCATTATCTTCGCAGAACGAATGTGCCAAATGTCATTTGTCTCGTTACTGGCGGACGTAGAAGCAGCCCCTCCCTTAAGTTGACATCCGCTGGCACATTTTCTATTGAGGATAGAGATGTGAATGACGAGAGACGAAATAATACGCCCCTTACACTTCGAATTATTTTCTCAAAATTAATAACACCTTTAAGAATTATTATTATTATTATTATTATTATTATTATTATTATTATTATTATTATTATTATTATTATTATTATTGTTATTATTATTATTATTATGATTGATTTAAGATGAAAAATAAAACTCAATTCTGTAATAATAATCGTAATTAATTTCCAGTGTCTTTGTGCCTTTCTCCTAAAATGTGAGGCTTTTTGGTGACTTCTACTGAATTGGTTACGTGTATCTCGTTTTCTTCTTCTTCTTCTTCTTCTAGGGCTTTTATCCTGGAGCCAACAGCCGATTATCGTCTGGGACGTATTTTCGACCATACACTAGACACTAACATACCTGCGAGCCCCTTATCTGGGGTCAGCAGTACGCCTGGCACTCCTCGACAACATGAAAGACAAGGAAGAAACAGCCATGCCCAAGGCGGGACTCGAACCGAAGCTCTGAGAAAGTACAAAACCTCATTTTAATCTCATTTTTAACCTAAACCTGAAATGAAAATTACCCGTACGATTTAAGTGTGTGTTATAATGTCGATTTCCAAGGAGATGACGTGTCTTTTGAAACATCCCAGTGTCAAGGCCCGGCTTCGTAGATTCAGGATTTATTGACAAAAAAAAGCTTCTCTTGGTCTCTTATACCTCTCTTATACCTGTCTGTGTGTGCACTATTTTCTCAAATACTCTCAAGTGAATAATACACATTTGAAACATAATAAATGTTTCAAACTTCTAGGGCATGTACAGGTGTCAAAGATGACCACTTTCAACTTATGTGGTGGGAAATTTCGTAAACAGAAGATACACTCCTTACATTTATGTTATCGCTCGCGTAATTGAGAGGCAACTCATCTTGCACTGTTGTTTAGCAGGATGAGGTGAATATAAAATTTTCTGGAAGACACTTTGCTTAAAATCAAACTTGTACTGTAAGTTCATTTTTTTATTTGAAAAAGCATTTAAAAATCATTATTTTGAAGTAATTTTTGAGAGAATTTTGAAAATATGCTAAGGGTCTCTTCATATCAAGTACCCTGAAAAAGAAAACATTTAAAATGTGTAGGACCTCGGGTGATCGGCTAATAACCCTTTTGACAACATCTTGAATACGGTTTACGCGCGAACGTTGTCAAAAGAACACATATAGTTTCTTTTTATAAAAAAGCACTTTTTTCATTCATATCGACGACACACAAAACACTAAACGATAATTCTCTTCACATAAACATAATAATACAATTACTGTAATACATTTATAATAATATTTCTCTTTGAACTCTTCTTGGGTTAATGACACGTGGTATGATACCTCTCCCTACCTCAAATATACTTTAGTTTGGCCAAACTTAAGAATAAGCGACTAATTATTAAGAATTTTCTTTTAAACTGTCATTTCTCTGTGCCTTATTTGAGATAACTACTTGTAGTTTTCTAAAAAAATGACAGCTTTCCATTGTTTGGTATCTTAAAATAATTCGAAAGGTTTTCCTTGAAATCACAAAAATAAAAGATTGATTGTTAGTGATTCCGGGCACGTCAACAAACCAGATATCTCTCACCAGCGGGGCACCGCCTCAGCCGGAACTAGCTTTAAGCTCCCGACCGGTCTCTCGGCATGTGTGGTAGTGTAGTGCAGTGTAAGTGTGTCTAAGTAAGGGGTGAGGATAGGACAAGGAAGAGGAAGGAAAGATCGCGTGCGGTCCGTGGCCCGTTTGTTAGGGTACTGCTCCGGCATTTTCCTGGTGTTGATTGGAGAAACCACGGAAAACTACCAATCAGACCAGCCAGCCGCTAGAATTCTTCTCCGACTGAATTCGACCTACCTGCCAAGCCAGTGAAGAAAATCCTTTCACCGTTGGAACTCGAACCTAGGACTTCCCGGTTAGAGGCACTGCAGTGACGTCAGTTGATGCCCTGAGCCACCTCTTCCGGTCATACATTCAATGACGTCATATTCGATCTGAATGTGTGAACGTTCTGAACAAGAGACGTTTTAGTGGGCCTTCCGTCGTACACTTCAGCTCACCATAGTGACTATAGCATTAGAAATGGAATTAAAATACCAGATCAAATATTAAACGTCGCTGAGAAAAAAATTCCGTCATTACTTCCTAGCAAAAGTTATGACACAAATTAGAAAGAACACAATATTTATAAATCTTGTAAATTGGAAAATCGAGTCGAGAGTTATTCAGAAGAGATTTTTTAATTTATTACTTCTCGTTCGACAATTATGTCTTTCGAGGGTTTTGTGATGAGATTTTCCTTGCATTCATTTCAGAAAGGGTGAATACAGCGAACGATTATATGTTTCCCATTTGTAATATGTTTACATAAAACATATTTTACATTTATACATTTAATTTATTTATATTAAATATTTTGTGATGTTCCATTAGTCAGCTAGTGTTAAACTAGAGTTCTTATGACCGTATTTATGCTGAAGAAGTCGGTGCATCCAAAAGACAACACTGATATTTCAAATTAATAGTATAACAGCCCAATATAGGTGGAGTAACATTATCCGATTTCTATAATTGTATTTTAAATATTAATTTATCTAAGTAATAGTAATTATACATTTCTTCATAAATGTTTCAGATTGATATCCTTCGAAATCAATTTTTGCCTTCGCCCATAACTGAGAAGAATTCAAGTGGCCAGCTGCTGCGATCGGTAGTTTTCCGTGGTTTCTTCGATCAACACCGGGCAAATGTATATTAAACGAGCCACGGACCGCGCGCGATATTTCCTTCCCCTTGTGTGTCTTATCTTCGCCCTTTACTTACACAGGCTTACATTTATATGCACTACACTATCAGATATGTAGCGAGACCCCTCGGGAGCTTAGAGCATGTCCCGGCTGAGAGCATGTCTCGGCTGGTTGGGGAAAACCCCGCTAGCCGACGTGTAGGTCGGCGCCGGATCTCATTATACAGTGGGGGGAGATCACAGGTACTTCCCGTGCAAAACACATGCACTACATTGCTTACACACATGACTACAGCAGTGGAACCGCCCGGTAACACGAAATCATCAATACATGAACTTTTAAATGCACGCTAGCAATGATATTCGATGACCGCGGAATTGACAGTATATATACAGTCGGAATATATACAGTAGAACGGAATATACAGTAGAACCCCTCTAATCCGTGCCCCGCAAATCCGAAATTTCGGATAAACCAAACAAAATTTGGGAATTGAAGAATAATAAACAAAATAAATAAAATCCTTATTTGTAGCGTAAAGATAGGATTTTGTCATTACTGTAGAACTGGACAACTAATTTATTAAAAACAAGTTGTCGAAATGAAATGTTTATTTCACTGGTAACGACGGTGTATTTGACACGTTTATTTTCAGTTCGAGGAACTTGCAAAATCGGTAATCTTTTGCCGTAAGGAACTGAATCTGCTTGGTGATGCGATGTGATGATGCATTCGCTAAGCTAATTTTCTATTTTTCATGTCGCACGCTACGTTCCATTGTGTCAGGTAGTCCTGTAGATGTTTTTGTATATGTACGGTACATTTTTCGGATAATCCGAGCATTTCCGAATCCGAACAGACCACACCCCCAATTAGTTCGTAATTCCGGGGTTCTACTGCATCATGCAATAAACGAGGGGTAGTAGGATACAGGATCACGGGATCAGTCAATTAATGGATTACACTAGTTTGCCAACGTTTCGGAATATTTTATTCCATCATCAGGGCTAACAAACAAAAAACACAATCACAATAAATAAGGGCAAACTCTTCTGAACAACAACATAAAAAAACATGAATGAACGTACATGTAGAAAAATAATTACACAGATAACTAAATAAATAAATACATTATATACTGTATATCTAAGTTAAGGTCATATAAAGGATACACACCTTACTAATACATATACTGGACAAACATAATGTTCCTCCACAGCACAACTCCAATACAGAGTTGCTGAAGCACCCACGTCCATAGCAGGTCCGACCATGGCCACGGCCCGAAAGAAAGTGAATGAAAAACCAGTGTATTGTCAGGACCACGTGTTAGCAACTCCATGCCGGAACCATGCGTATCCGGTTTCATTATCATTATTCATTTATTTATTTATTTACCCTTTTTTATTAAAAAATATAACGATACACGAAAGGTAATTGTAATATGCTGCCTATTTTGCAGGAGGTCCGGATGAAAAGTTGGAGCGCGCGGGCGCCAGCTCTAAGCCGCTGAAGCGGACGCCCGGCGCGGCTGGAGAGGGGTGAGCTGCAATAGCCACGATGGCAGCGCTGGAGGCGGGCAACGCCTCTTTCAACATGTCCCTGGAGGAGTACCTGTACATGATGCGAGGCCCCAAGCACCTGCCGCTGGTGGTGGTGCTACCCATCACCGTGGTGTACGTGCTCATCGCCGTCACGGGCATCGTGGGCAACCTGGCCGTGTGTGCGGTCATAGTGCGCACGGCCGACCTGCACACCGCCACTAATTACTACCTCTTCTCGCTCGCCGTCTCCGATCTCCTGTTGCTCATTCTGGGTGAGTTGTGTTGCTTGTTGCAACGGGTCGGCCATATATTGCCAATCCAGCCGTGTAATTTAGTTGAGGCGATGATATCTATTTATTTATTTATTTTACGTCAAAAAACAGTTGAAACTGTGTATGACGTGCTATGGAGAGAAGTTAATTCTATGCACATTTTCAAAATTCTGTGATCTCTACACTGTCATATACTACATGAATTTTGGAGAAAAAAAAGCTCTCATGTAATAAAATCTGTTTTCAAGGATATAAAAGCAATAAATTTTTGGCTCTTATCCATGTTGTCCTTCGGAATAATACTTCCTGCCGCAAGAACATAGAAACGATAATTTGAATAACTATATTTCCCAATGAATTCTAGAAGACGTGCACATATAATAAAGTTACATTTATGTCCAGAAGCAAAACAAGGGGCCATCTCAGCATTTGCTCAATTGATTAGGGAAACTGGACGAAAACCCTGATCGAGATGGGGGTCATTGACCCGGAGGCTGCAGTACAATACTTGTTGCAGGTTGTTTATACACATTTATACAGTCCAAATAGTAAATAATGCATTATGTATCATTGTTAAAATTAATGTTACTTTTTTTGTGATGCTCAGTATAGTCTCTAATTGTATAGAAACAGTTATGCAGCAGAAACGATTTCACTTTGGATTTAAACTTTTCTATTGAATTTAATCGTTTAATGTCATCTGGCAAAGTGTTGTGTTGTGATATCAACAGAAGGAAAAAAGAAAACGAATCCAGTTTGCAGGAAGTGAGGGTTAAAAGTTGCATTCATGTAAAAGTTCAAGAGAAAGCCTGCAAAGGAAGGTAATAAGTTTAACTTAGAACCATGAAACACACTTCTTTAAGAAATTTTGATCGCTGATTATCGTTTGTTTCATTTGTAAAAGTTAAAAATGACTACTCTTTCTGGTAATGAAATAAATGTAAGTTAAAATTTGTACATTCTTTCTATTTCTTTGTTCATTTCTTACATGCAAGCTTTTGTTACGCGTTTAAAAAAGATGTGTTATGCGTTTCTAGAAGAGACTTCTAACCTATCTGATTATCCGTATTTTTTGTCCGTGATGAGAATAATGTATTTGTATTCTCAATGTACTGATGTATTTCCTTTCAAGAAATCCTTAATTGAAATTATCCTAAGTAGGTATTCTCTCGTAAAAATACAATTTAAATGTAACATGAAATAAAAATTGAAAAAATTGAGTCCATAAAATTTGAACGAACTTTTATTTAACTTTAATTTTATATTATCACCGTGCGCTGCCTTGGGCAACAATGCAACAGTGTATATTTGAAAAGTTCATTGTTGAACGGCGACAAGATTTTTTTTATAATATAATGTTGCAAATTCTAATTTTCCCTGCTCCATTTGCTAGCCTTCAGGAAACATCTGATTGCAATGCGAGAATAGCATTCCGCCCCGCTAGACGGCAGTTGTAGTTATGTGAATTCCGTCTTATTGTTGGAATTCCGTCTTATAGTTTCCGCGATATAGCTTTATAATACGCAGTTTTGATTGTCGAATTTGTGTAAATATTAGCTTGAAAATATTTAGTTTTCGCACCTAATATTCTACGATTTGTAATAAGTCCCACAAAAAATAATGAGTGACATGTGTTAATTCAGACATAAATTGCGACAAAAATCGTATTACACATCCGTTACTAAGAACGAGAAAGTATGTGCGGTTTTAACACCACTAGTTTCAAATTTGCAATTTTGCTTAATTTTTGATTA
The DNA here is from genome assembly GCA_011170035.1 of Teleogryllus occipitalis. Classification (NCBI taxonomy): domain Eukaryota; kingdom Metazoa; phylum Arthropoda; class Insecta; order Orthoptera; family Gryllidae; genus Teleogryllus; species Teleogryllus occipitalis. The sequence continues at coordinate 78,176 of BLKR01004053.1, read as the reverse complement.
TATGATGACAATGTAATTTTTTTTCAACCTGTTCTAACCTTCAAAATTGAAGCTAGAGAATTTTTAATTCAAATTGTCAATTTTAGCTTTTTGTGTCATTTTAGGAACCGTATATTTTTACTTTCTCGCTACTCTTCACGCAATACTGAGAAAGTATTTGAATGCTGCAGGAAAAAACGGCACATGTTCGATACAAAGACTCCCATTGCCGGGCCCTGGTAACGAAAAAGTACAATAATCTTGTCCCTATTTATACTAAACTACATCCTCTAACACGTTATGTAATCAGAATCCATATTTTGTCGGTCCTTGATAACGAAAAATCTATTAACGGAAAAATGACTGGCCGTATGGCTGTCCGTCTGTGGTCAACGCTAGCGCCTAACCGATCAGCCGATTTTCTCCAAAATGATATTCCCCAATCCATCTGGCTGATGTCACGGCCCCTAGAATTTGTAACAGATAGTATAATTTTCAGGGGTACTATACATGAAGCCTCTCGGATATTTTCAAAATTTTCAGAAAAATGACTCCAAATTATTTTATTAAATTTTGTTGTCGGATAGCGTAATTGACGCTTAAGTGTATGATTAATTTTAATTGAAATCCCTGATTTTTAGAAAATTGCAAACTTTTTTCGGTGTCTTCCTACAACGAAAATATTGTACATAAAGGTTTCTTTCCTTAAAAAAATAAAGTCCTTAAAGACATCTTGAAATAAGGCCATGTGCAATTTTTTGAGAAAATATGAGTATTTTTCATATAAGTTTGCGCGTAATTTGGGTAATTTAAAGCAAATTTTAACATTTTTCTCAAAAATCACTCCAATGTTTTTCTCCTCATATATAACAAGGGTTAGAAAAAATATTGTGTTCCATTTTTAGCTTTCGCTCTGATTTTTTTAATTGCAAAAAGTAAACATTTCAAATCTAGAAAATTGAAGGTAGAGATATTTTCCTCAAAGTCTGTTGTAAAGGTTGATCTTTTTAAAAAAAGGGTCATATACATTTTTTTTTAAAAAAAAGAGCAATTTCGTGTAATTTGTCTAAAAATCAATGCAATTTCTAAAAGAAATATTAAAAAACCGTACTACAGTTTTTCATTAAATTTTCTCTTTATATGTAATAACTGAAGATAAAAATGCTAGTCGCATTTCCCGTTAATTCTCGGTATTTTTCAAAATTGCATGTTGTGAATATTGTGTTGATACAATTCCATTGTTAAGCGCCGGTCCGATTTCAAACCTTAGAAATAATGGGGCTACATATGTGCTGTTGTAACATCACTAGTTTTCTTGAATTAATTTTCACGAAAAGAGCAAGAGACACATAAAAATTGCCTAGATCTCATTTTCGTTGGACTCTCTGAATATCAAAAAATTGCAAAAGTTAGAAAAAATAGTGCTAAAAGGTATGTGCGAGAAAGTGTGTGAGATATATCTAGCGAAGGGAGATTAGCTAGTATTGTATGTCTGAATATCAGAGAGTGTATGTAAACGAGATGCCCAGCAATCGTCTGTGACATCCAGCCCAATGTTTATAATGTGATAAATACGCGTTTAGATTGTTGGCAGCATTTCCTTCTATAGGTCAGTTTAACTTCCGTGTACATACATGTTTAGATCTTGATAAATATAAGTCTCTTCAATTACGTTTTCAGAAACATTTTTAACTGGGTTTACAATGAATAGTGATTCTATTGTTCCCGAATGTGTAAACTTCCCTCATTTCATTAGAATGAAGACTAAGTACTGAGCGTTATGAAACAATATTTTGGGGAATTTCGATTTTTCATGTAATACTTTTCTACAGATGTTCCATTTGTGCTATGTACACGCAAGGGTACACGCTAGTGAAATATTTATTCGTATTCCCTAGTTTTCCATCTGCCTCTTTGACATTCACTGTCATTGTGCAAAAGATCGTTGCAAGCGCATGGACGTGATCAATGAGTGCCGCTTGTGACAAAGTGCCTGCTTGTGATTCCATTGATGTTTAACGGATGCCGCTCCGCTAGTACTGCAGTCTGACAGGGCATGCGCACCCTCAAAGAGCAAGTCTGGAACGGAAATGAAGAGCCGAATAGAATGACAAAGGGGTGTGCTGATCTGCACAATGTGGTACTTCAATCACTTCCGCATGGCTCTTTAGTATCTGCATTTCCCTGGTACCTTGCTAATCCAAATTCTTGTAATACTTTGATTAAATTTTCAATTTGTATATGAATATGTTTTCATATACAATTCAAATTTGAATTTACCGAAAAACTGGAAAACTATTCGCATTTTGAAACGATGTATATGTCCTCACTTAAAGGTTTAATTTTGAAGAACAGATTTTATTCAAAAGAAAAATCCCTATCCACAATACTATAGTTGTTAAAACTTTGGAACTTTGTCAATTTTTGAGAATTCAGATATTTCAATAGAACCGACACCTGCACCATTTTTGAAACGTCCTTTACGCTATCCGAGGACAAATCTTAATTGAAAAATTTGGAGCTATTTTTTTTTAATATTTGAAAATATCCTTGACACTTTATGGAATGTACCACAGAAATTAAGATATCCTTTTTATAAATTTTTGGGCCGCAATATCATATATATCGAAGGAGAATATCAATTTCGCTAAAAATCCTGCTTACGGTTTAGCTGCGTTGTCCGCGGTTTAGCGTTGTTCAGACAGACGACAGATGCTTTTCTATAAACCAATTATTCGGCATGAATGATCCGCAAATCTTTGACAGAATTCCATATTCATTTCTTTAATAAGCAATTGTGTATTTTATTCGATGTTACACGACGTGACATTTGAATTTGCGCCAAACATCTTAGTTACGATGTGATTGATTCTTCACTGCATTTTGGGGTAAGTACGGGTATCCCATTCGCCGTGCTCATGACCTTGATAATGAAGTGTGTTTCTGTATATCTAACGTGTTCCAGATATGGTTGAATAGTTTTGACTTGTACATTTTCTTCTCTCATAAATTCGTCAAATCTCACACACACATATCGCAAATCTTCTTTCTGCTGCCAAATCTCTCTATAAAATCCACTTCTTCTAATATCTCACTAATGAAGAGTTACAAAAGTATTTTGCAAAAGTTTGAAAGAATCCGAAATTTGATGTAGTACAAAGTACCCTTCTTACAGATCAAATTGGCTGTGATCAAATTGTTTACGAATAAAATTTGTTCGGGAACGGCTATTGCCTGCGACAGACGTGTCTAGTCACATCTCTGCTGAATACTTGCGATTCAGTGGTACAGGTCCCATTTTCGCCGATTGACAGATTACTGATCCAAGGCGCGTCAAATGTTTTCATTAGTCCCGTAAGTGTAGTGTATGTTTCATCGCGGTCTGTGACTGTGATCTTCCCCCACCGGATGTTGACATTCGGCGTCGGTTTGCGGTTTTTTTCCGCAATCAGGTATCTTCCACCAACGGGTATCGCTCCAGCCGGGACAATCTCTAAGCTCCAGACGGGTCTCCCGGCAAGAGTGGTAATGAATTGAGTGTTGTTGAAGTACAACTCAATTTATTTCCTAATTTTCTAGAATTATAATCCCGTTCCTTCCAGTTATGCAACCCGCATCAGCCAGCTGTCATGAGGTTCACCTGCACTTTAGGGGTAGAGATTATACATTTTTCCAGCATCCTTCCAGAGCCCCAAAGATAAGAGACCAAACACGATGAAATGACATTCATTCCAGGAAACATTTTTCAATTTTGTATTTCTAGGAAGGTGTTCGTTTTATGAAACGACCTGTATTATATTTCGTATAAGCATTTATCCTATGTCTTTAGTATTGAGGCAATGCGACTTCGAATCTCCGAATTCATGAAGGTTGAAATTAATTAATTTGTCTCAGGATATTTTTTTTCTGTTTTCCAAGTTGTTTCTTAGTTCCTACACATCTACCTAGAAGTGTTTACATCATCTTTCTTTAATTTGTTGTTTCCTATTAACACATGAATACGTAAAATTATAGTTATATGTTTTATACTATATAGTACAAATATTAGGTAAAGGAAATATAAAGGTATACTTCAGAAATAAGTTATTTTCATAGAATTAGTAGACAATAGATCCACACATCACTTTAACTTAAGATTCCAGCACGCCAAGATTTGTTTCGCATGGTTGCAAGTTATGTTTTGCATATCAGGGCGCACCTTCACAATGCAATTCTCTAGAATCAGTTCCACAGAAGAGCTTCTTCCTCGATGCGATAGCAGAAGCGTAGCGGGGAGGGGTGATTTCGTCGAATTTTCATTTCAACTGTGATTGCCTTTGGCTTCATCTTTCTCGCTTCATATTCTTATTTTATTCTCATCAAATTATTTTTGTCTCGATATTAGCACACAATTTGTAAAGAACATCTAAAGAAAAGAAACAATTAAATGAAAACTTGAAAGATACTCCGAAAAATGTGTTTAATTACTTGCATTTCTCGCTTTTGAGGTCAGATTTTACAAAGGCATTTGACTATAAAAAGAATTGACTTGGAAACAAAAATCAAATGATGACATAGTCGTGAGAGGAAAGTTGGGAGAGACGTTTAAACGTTTTTGAAGTGAAACTTCTATCCGCGTGGAAGGGCAAATCCGGCTGAATCAGACGGAAGGCGAAAGATGTAGCTCTCGCTGTGACCGCATTCTGCAATAGCTGCGCTGTTGCGCGAAGCACGGCACTTACAGAACATTTGGGAGAAATTCTGGCAGAAAATTTAAGGGTAACATTTGGAACAACATTTGGGGTGGGGAAATTCTGGAGGGAACATTTTTGGAGTAACGTTGGTGGGACATTTGGAAATATTTAGGGAACATGTGGGAACCTGTGATAAACATGACGGAAACGCAGGAGAACATACACCGGTCTTACAGAGCACAGAAATTTGTAACATTTGTGCAGCAAAATGCCAACTGTAAAATGTGCAAATGATTATAATGATGACCATCTACATTTCATATAGTACAAAAGTTAATGATGTATTCGAATTCATCCATGAAGTCTTGTTGCCATACGTTATGAAACACCATACGCTTGAAAGTGCATCATTATTGACAAAACAGTTACGCAAAATGACAGTGAATATGGCTGGCGATTTCAACATCAATTTAAACTTAGTCGAAGCTCAATACTTAATAAGACTTTTAGAATGAAAAAATAATTTAAAATGGAACACTGACAAAGATTAATCTACAACCAGAACTGATACTATCATCGAGGTGGTAATCCCTCGTTAATTAAAAAATGTTCATTCTCAATTCTTTGACTCATATGTCAGCTATCATAAATAATTTTTTATTGAAGCATGAATCTATGGGAATTGATGAATCAAGAAAATTAATATTTCTTATTTTATTAAAAGAGGTATTTTTGAATTATATTCCTTCTAACCATTTCCTAATCTTAAAAATAATAAAAATCATTAACAAATGAGAAAATCAATATATGCAAAAATGAAAAAAATCCTAGAAGCTAAGACGTTTCACTACTACCGCGCTAGGATCTCACGCAACTGTTTTTTTTGTTTGTTTTTTTTATTTGCAGCCTCTCTTCCGCTGGTAATTGGCAACCAGGCACGAACGTGATTTATTGCTAACCCTACAGAGAGCACTCAATGAGAAGTTACTGTTATGTACGTAAAAAGACACAAGTCAACAATAACAATTTATTGATCAAGCTCTTTTACAGGAGTGATCCCGTTTACAAACATCCAGTAGAGTAGTCCGTTGTACAATGCCGCGGTGTCCAAAATCCAGAAGATGTCCCAAGATACGTGCACGGTCGTCCAAAATGCCAGGAGAGAGAAAACAAGTTAACTTCGCCGATTTCGCACAAGATTCACTACACACTATGTCACTTCTGGATCGCACTTCAAGACTGTCTGCTCCTCTGGCCGGCGCGGCCTGTTAAGAAGCACGCCGTGCTGTAATCTCGCCTCGGGGCTGCTGATCCGCTCGCCGGCCGCTCACGTTCTATTGGCCGGTCTTCGCGCCGGTTTGTGTCCCTGCTGCCTTCAGTAGCCTCCGTCTCGCGCTGCCGAATTGGCGCGCGATACGAATCCTCGTATATCGCCACAACAGTTACTGCGATACCCTACATAAACTAAAGCACGACTCTAATATTTGAAGTTCTCATAAAATGTAAATAAAAACAGGATTCCTATGGAATACGAATATTATGAATTTCATATTTTATGGCTTTGGCCCTAGCCTTACAGGTATACGGATTGATTTTTGCTCTCCCCGCACCTACGCTTGCAGAAAGTTTTTTTCCCGGTCAATAAAGTCAGAAAAACGATTTATTGGCAAAATAACCAAAGAGAAATAACCCTTACCAAAGTTCGCCACATCAAGCGAACCGAATATGTCCTCACGTAGGCAAAACGTTGTTCTAGATCCGGTATTCATATTTTTATTGTTAGAGTTTTCTGTAGTACAAGCTGCGGAAGCCACTCGAAATCAACGCGTCACAAGCGTGAAAAGACGTTCTGAAAACACGATTGTTTTGTGAATATAAAACACTATATTGGATTAAGTCAAAAATTGTTCTTCTTTTCCTTCCCGTTCTGATACTTCTTCTACTTCTCCTTTCTCCTCTATATTCTCCTTTTGCTGCTCTTAATTTTGGTAGATAGATTATTTTTAGGGCTAACAGCGAAAGCTTTAGTTTGTGTGTAAGTTGAGAAGAGAAGGTCGTTTTTTTATATTAACAATGAGAAAATTGGTAATATTTTTATTAGGATTTGGTATGTCCGTTACTGTTCAACATCAGGGAATCATTTTTAGTGACAACCACGCAGAGACGGACTTCCGGTAGCCACATACAAGTGGTATGTTTGGTAGTGTGAACGCTTGTTTAACGGTTTTCCTACAAATTCAGCAAACGTTATTCACTGTGTACGTACATCACAACAGGATCAAGTATTCATATCCTGTCTCAGTCAATCATTATTTGCATCCATTACCATTATGATTTATACGATTATGTATGTACTTTGGCGCAACAGCTCCGTAAGGAGCCAAGGCCTACATGCGGCGCCCGGCCTTGCAGCCCTGGATGAGGGGGACGTGTGGTTGCCACATAGATATTCCTACGCCGTATTCTGGTCTTCTGAACCTGAGAAATGAGTTTTGTCATCGTCACACAGCAATATATACTAGGACATTGCAAGGAAAACACACACTATAATCTTGCCCTGGCCGGGAATCTAACCCGGGGTTGCGCCGTGGAAAGCGAGCACGATAATCAAAGAGCCACCAAGGGTTGCGTCTGTAAATAACTAAAAACTAAAATGATGACTTGAAAAAACAAACAAAAGAAACAACAACAACGGATATATAACTTTTACAACTAGGTCGCGAGTAAATACCGTTGATACTGGTATTGCATACAAAGTGTAGATGAGCAGAACTATTCTGCATTTGAAAAATATGAAGACAGTGCCTTATAGTAATAAACTGAACGTGAAATTTTACATTTAAATAATATTTCCAGATAGATAACAAGTGAGTATGGAAAAGTAGCACTGCAATTAATACTAAATAATGTGACAATAAATCCGAAGATAGTATCACGTGATATCACGAAGATAGTATCAATGATGCTGCCGTTCGTCACGCACGTCGCGCTGCGATGAAGCATAAGAGAACCTTCCGTCCGTAAATAACTGTATGCATGCATGTATGTTCTTTGGCATAACAGCTCTTTACGAGCTAAGGCCTACGAGTGGCGTCCCGGCGTTGCGGCTGTGGGTTAAGGGGTATGTGTGGTTAGCACACAGCTATCCCCACGCCGAATCTCTGGTCTTCTCAACCTGAGAAGTGGGTTTTCTCATCGTCACACAGCAACGGATACTGAGACATTGCAAGGAAAGCCCACAGTTAATTTTTGCCCCAACCGGGAACTAAACCCGGCGTTGCGCCGTACAAAGCGAGCACGCTCACCAACGAGTAACCTAGGGCATTTGATTACTTCGATTACTTAATTTGTAATACAAGCAAATATAAATACAGTAGCATTATTCATAGAAATGTGAATACAATTGTAATTCATGCAATTAAACAGTTCCATAAGTCATAAAGTTCACAATTTGACGGAAATTTATATGATGTGTCAACTTCCTTTCTAGCCTGGGGATAAAATTAACTTACACGCACAATGTCCACATTAAACAATTACATGAGATGGCTATTTCTGCGTAATTAATAATCCACTGGAAATAATGTAGGTCTGTCAACGCCAACTCACCAAATATTTCTTAGTGAGACAAAATTGTTGTGGGTCAAGTGAGCCCAGTTCACCCTTCTTGCTGTAGGTGATATCCATGCCATAAGCATAATTTCATTATTTCATCTCGTTACTCGAAAAAACTTCTGATTCACACTCAGGAGTACCGGAGCCGTGGGCCTCGTCTCATCGCTCTGCAACCGGCTCCTCTCCCGGCAAACAGTCCGTTTCCAGACTGTTAACAAAATGGGATGGGCAAACTGTTAACTGCGTGTTCCATCACTGCGAAAATTGGATTCTACTTAAGTTTGCTCATCTCATTCTGTATCTTGCTTCGTAATTAGAGTCTCCCGCCACTAAATGGCAAATCACAACTCAGCAATGTAATTAATTTGTTTCCTAATGTTGTCTCTCAGATTGCGCCGTCGATACACTCGTACAAGTATATAAACAAGACTAACTAATAAAATTTTCAAAATCACTGTTCTATCAACTATTATTCAAACAATAATCACGTAATGTGTTTTCGTGGTCAAAAAATCCTTGAAGGAATCCGATAAATCGTATTTTGTTCCCCCAAAACCAATCAACTGGAGTGGAACATGCTCAGTGCATCAACTGATGTCTCTGCAGTGCCTGTGACCAGGAGGTCTTAGGTTCGAGTTCCGACGAAGGAAGGATTTTCGACACTAGATTTTCGGCTAGGTCGAAATCAGTCGCTGTCTGAAGGAGAATTCTTGCGACCGGCTGCTCTTATCGGTAGTTTCCATGGTATCTCCGATCAACACTATTCGAATGCCGGAGCAGTACCCTAACAAACGGGCCACGCACCGCGCACGATCTTTCCTTCCTTTTCCTTGTCCTATCGTCATCCCCTTACACACACACACTTACAGTAACATGCAGTACACTACCACACATGCCGGGAGACCTGTCGGGAACATAGACATTGTCCCGGCTGAGACGGTGCCCCGCTGGTGGGATACCTGGTTGTGAAAACCCCCTTAGTCGACGGTAGGTCGGCGCCGGATCTTGCCATCTAGTGGAGGAAGATCACCTCCCGATAAAAAGATGCACTACACTTACGGGAATAATGACCTAAGTAGTTGACGTACCCGGAATCTCAATCGATCAATGCGAGCAACTGGCGAAGAATCGGCGGAAGGCGTAACCTCTTCCTCCACGACCTTCAATACAAGAAGTCGCCTCCGCCAGTATCGGGCAGCAGGGGCGCCGAGCGCGCGTCATGAGAATCGATGCGGCGCCGGCCCGTCCCGCCACGCCACGCCACTCCCCGCCTCGCCACGACCCGTCCCGCCACGCCACGACCCGTCCCGCCACGCCACACCCTGCCACGCCACGACCGTCCCGCCACGCCACGCCCCGCCACGCCACTCCCGCCACGCCGCTGCACGACCGTCCCCTGCCGCGCCCCGCCACGCCACTCCCCGCCACGCCACGCCGTGTCACTGCCTCGCCACGTCTCGCGCCTTGCGCTTCGCACCGTCATACCCGCCTCGCCACGCCACGCCCTGCCCTGCCCCACCACGCCTCGCCATTCCACTGCGCCACGCCACGCCACGCCTCGGCACCGTGCGCTGTGCCTGGCGCTTGGTCGGCTCTGGCATGGGTGTGCGCCGTCGCGTCCGTCGTTAGGTCCGCTTTGTTTGATCTTATCGACCTGCTCCGCCTCGCAGCTACATAAATAACAATACCGTCCTCGCTTCGTCACGATAGATATGTTCCCATGTCCCCTCTTCCCGCCTTGCAACTCCTCTCCCCTCCTCGCCTGTATCTTCCCTGCCTACCCCAGCACCACCCCCTTCGCGCCACTCCCCACCACCACCACTCCTCCTCGCCCCCTCCCCAGGCTCTTCCGTCCCGCCCCACCCAGCTTCGGGCTGCCCCCATTCTGCTTGTTGAGCCTGAGAATCCGTCGCCCAAGAGATGTCGCAGAAGAGCAACGAAGGAATGAAACGGCTGCGGAAGAGGTTGCTTAAGCCCTGGAAACAACGAGACCGCTGGGGAGGAGAGGTCCTCGTAGCTTAGCGGGCCTCAAGAAAATCTTACTCGTCGCCTCGCAGAAGATACACATTTCCATTAAATCTCCTCTAAGGCGTTCTCTGACATTTCCTTCTAGTTATTAGTACAGAAAACATTTGTACCTCTTTTTTCAGCATACATTTTAGGGGTGTTATCCATAATTGTAGTCGAATGAACAAAACGAAAATTGGTAATTTTTGACCTTGTTCAAAAACTATTCTGCTAAAGTCGAATCAAGCACATTGTTTGATTACCTCGGTCGCGTAAAATAAAACTGGTTAATTCTAAAAAAGTGAAAGTAAGACTTGAATGCCCAATGATATATTTCTCTCAAATTCTCGTCCATTTTACTAAAAGTTGAGATGTAGAACGAATGTACGAGAGCAGATCGGAAAGCAATGCACAATAATGTTTTAACCAAAAATTTAATTGGTACTAAACCACAAAAAATCATCGAAGTCTTTATATCTTTGACCTACTTTTCTACGTAGTCGACAAGTTGCTCAATGCATTTCTACCAGCGTTCTACCAGTTTTCAATCTGTTCTGGTTGTTTGTTATTGATGTTTGTAGAATTCCGTTTGGTTGGAATCCGTTTGTAGAATTCCGTTTGGAAGAATGCACGTCACTTGGAGATATTGCTACGGTCCAATCAGTCGTCCCCATATACATTTAATGGCATGTCCCTGTGAATTTCACTAGGATTATACCCTTTGCTCTACAAATTTCGCACCACACATCTCTGCTCTTCACAAGTTGACTACACTGGCACTTCATTTCTGTTTCGTAGTTCAGGCTACACTCACTTACGCTGCACATGAAAACAAAGTACCCTCTATAGCGCAAACTTCACACTATCTTGTGAAATTTCATCATTCCAGTTGCAATACTAGCGGAGAAAAAATTATTGTGCATTACTTTCCGATCTGCTCTCGTATTTACTGAGAATTTTTCAGTCGAAATGTCAGTTGCTAAGAGGTTGAGTCGGATAAGTCACTGAAATCATTGTATCGCAGCTTCTGGGTCAATGACCGCCAGGTCATTGACCCAGAAGTTGCAATACAATGATTTAAGAGACTTATACGACTCGGATTAGGTTTTTCGTCCAGTTTCCCTGATCCTTTGAGGTGAGATGGTCCCTTGTTTTGCTACTGGACATAAATATAACTTCATTATCTGTGCACGTCTAGAATTCAATGGGAAATAGAGTTATTCAAATTATCGTTCCTGGAATAATACTTTGAAAATAATACTTCCTGCCGCGACAACATGGAGAACGACAGGATTAGGACAGGATTAAATTAGGGCAGGAAGTATTATTTTCAAAGTATTATTCCTTGACGTAAGACATGATGAGAGATGAGCCCAAATTTATTGCTTATTTACCCTTGAAAATAGATTTTATTACATCGATGCGAATACTTTTGTTAACAATCCTTGCAAAAAACGCTCATTTTTTCTGTATTCAAAATTCCAGTATTATGTGGCTTAGGGTAGGGATCACAGAATTTTGAAAACGTGCATAGAATTTACTTCTCCCCATAGCACGTCACACACAGTCTTTAACTGTTTTTGACGTAAAATAAATAAATAAAAATAAAAAAGAGAAAAAATCGCGATTTTGACTTATTTCTTGTTTGAATAGTCCTGAGTGCAATACATCCTCAGGCAAAGTGTTGTAAGCCTGACATTTGTAGGGGGCGCTTAGTAGCAGCTCTGGGGGGAGATCCGAAACAGATCCGCCTAATGTGTGCGCAACACAGTGGTATAAGTCAGTTTTTTTGATTGATTGATTTTTTCGTGTTTCCGGGCGCGTCAACTGCTTCGGTCATTAGTCCCGTTAGTGTAGTGCATTTTTTTCTCGGGAGATAGCGGTGATCTTCCCCCGCTGGATGGCGAGATCCGGCGCCGACCTACCGTCGGCTAGTGGGGTTTCCCCCAACCAGGACTCTCCCACCAACGGGGCACCGCCCCAGTCGGGACAAGCTCTAAGCTCCCGACCGGTCTCCCGGAATATGTGGTAGTGTAGTGCATGTTAGTGTAAGTGTGTGTAAGAAGTGAGGAAAAGACAAGGAAGAGGAAGGAAAGATCGCGCACGGTCCGTGGCCCGTTTGGTAGGGTACTGCTCCGGCATTCGCCTGGTGTTGATCGGAGAAACCACGGAAAACTACCGATCAGAGCAGCCGGCCGCTAGAATTCTCCTCCAGACAGCAGCTGAATTCGACCTAGCTGAAAAGCTAGTGTCGAAAATCCTGCCGCCGTCAGGACTCGAACCTAGGACCTAGGACCTCCCGGTTAGAGGCGCTGCAGTGACATCAGTTGATGCACTGAGCTACCGCTACCGGCTATAAGTCAGTGTTCCCTGCTGAGAGCACGTACCGTAGGTCGTTGTGCGTGTTTATTTGACTGCTCATTGCTGATGAGTAAGTTTTGTGAGCGAGGAATATTACTTGTAAATACAACTTACGCCGGTAATACTCTTTGTAATGATTTTTGGCAGGTTAATGTTGCAGAACAACAAGATGCAGTACTATTCACATTGATGAAGTGGGAAAATGAAGTGATACCTTTTCATTTAATCCACAAAGTCCTTAGAAAAAGTTAAATTCATATTTATATCATTTTCACGTGACCCTTCTCGCAGTCATATGTTTTTTGACTATGATAGGTGTTTTCCGGTGTTTGACAAAAATGTAATTTAATACTTGTTCAACAAAAAAATTAACAAGTCTAGAATATATTTTTTATTTGTGTTATTTACTGAGCTTGACTAGCTTTAGTATACAACGCCTTCAATCATTTCAATTATTTACTGAGAATGTGATTTTTGATAAGATGAAACGCAATATACGCTCTCTGGTAAAATTAAGAGTAAATTACTAATCTCACTGTACCTCTCAGCAGATGATGCGTCGTCTTTTTTTCGACAACTTTACGTGTATCAGTGGACAACCATCAACAATTTCAGTTGCAGTGAGAACGGATACTCCTCACAGCTGCCATTCCGGCATGAAGCCCATACGAACTTTATCACCTTCGATTCGTTCCGACAAGTCAGGATCTGGAATGACCTTCTCGATTCGATATCCCTTGCTGGGACACGACGTAAAGACATTTCGCTCTATCTTACGTCACCCTCTTCCATTCCAGTACGTGTCATCTCATTCTTTCCCTTCTTCCACCAAAACTCCCCTTCTACTTTACCTTCGTGACTCTGCACTTTCCGTTTCTCTTGCTATTTTGTTTTCTCTCTAAATTACGTCGTTCGTCTCTCTCCTTTATTTTCTCTTTGTTCTTTGTCCTCCCATTGTTTTAATGTCGCATGTTGCTACACGCTACTCAACGACTGTTGCGAAGCAATAACTCGCAAAATTAGTAGAGAAGATACGGCACAAAGGATGTAACAGAGAATAAAGTTAATCAAAATTACTTTACTTAAAAAGTCAGTAATTAATCTCATTACCAAACACAATTTAAGGAAGCATGAGAAAATTAAAATGTCAATTTTGCAAGTAATATCAACTTCGGTTATTTTGCCGTACTTTACAAGAGTCGTAGAATAATAAAAGTAGGGAAGGAAATCAGCAGTTACTAAACTTGTTGAAGAATGTCAACATTTCAAAAAGGATAAATAAAATAAACCACGGTTATCTTTTTATTTTCACCACGCGTTTACTGTCAATTTACAAAGGGCTGTAGAGACCTTTGTTTCCAAGTACCTAATGTGGAGTGGTGATACTAACATTGCTAGTATAGAATGTAGTATACGTATTGATTTTTTAACCAAAAGCGTTGTTAACGCAATATTTGAACTGAAATTTATTTTTTCTTGATAGAAGAAAATGACATAGGAGTTTACTGAAAATGCAACACATGCATGTTTTCTCGCTAAACATTTCTCGTCGAAGACAAGAAACGTTCAAGAACTTTTGTATTTTTCTTTCAAGGGCATTTACTATGGTGAAACTACGCACTGTATATTGATGAGGTCGTATTCTGATACTCGTACTTTTGTACGAAAAAAATTTCGTAGGTAAAATGTTTTACCTTTTTAAAAGTAGATACCTAGCCCAGACTGTGAGAAACATGAAAGAGAATAGAGTACCCTGTCGAACGCATGATATATTGAAACATCCGAGTGCATCCTCTGATCGTGTCAGCCCAAAATGCATGAAATGCACTTCACCTCAGCTCAACACACCATCAATCTCCTCAGTTTTACACTCGATCATGATAATACTGGTGGACTTCCTGCGATACTAATATTGGATGACACTGATGATTGTCATTATTAAAACATGCTGCATTGAGATTCCAGCATTTTCCGTACACCATTCTTTCCCAAACAACAAATCCTGATCACTGCATTTTAAAAATATTTACTAAAGGAAACGCGAGCTAAGCAGCTTTTCATGAATTGCTTCGTTTCTCGTACTTCATTTATTTCTCTCTGAACTCGAGTTGTGTGGTATTGCGCTTCCTTTTCCACTCAAAAATCTTCTCCAGCCAAAACTTCCACTTCTCCCTTCAAAACCATACCCGAAACGGAAACAACTCATTAATAAAGATGATAGTTTACGTTTTTTAAAATTTTAAATTAAACAGATATAGATGCTGATTTAAAACATCATTTATAAAGTGAGATAAAATAAATTATCATCACTTTTTGTTCAATAATATTATATTATAAAAAATAAGTTAATTTTACAATCGAAAATTAAAACAATTTTTCATTAAACTGAAAGTTGTTGCTCGAATATTTTTTGATGATTTTGTTCCGGTTCTAAAAACCTTTAGTGTCTGATTTACATTCTGAGTACAAATTACCAATCAATACTTAATTAACGAATTTATTAATTAATAAGTAATAATGTATTTAAAATACGTGCCATAAATACTTATCTTTTAAAAACTAGAAATATGCTGGTAGATGATAATGAATTAAACGTAATGAAGTAGAATGTGACTAGCAAGATAAACTTTAATGTCATTACAAATGGCATTCTAAGATTTTCAGAAAATACGTTTATTACATACTATATTAATGCATAACATCATGAACACACATAATTAATTGATAAATTCTGCGATTTTCAATTTAATGATTTTATTTATCTTAAAATGCAAACATTTTCAGGACACTGTTATTCACTCTAAAGTAGACTAATGCGTGATATCATTCTTCTCTTAAATGGTGTACATTTGCCTATCCTCTGGGCGTAACGTACCTCAAGGTCATCCTTGTCCTACAGTAACTCCATGCTATGTTCCCGCGAGGGTGGGAGTGAAGGGGCCTGAACAAGAGCCTCCAGGCAGCGTGTGGCGCCCTTCTCGTCCACATGACGGATTGAGAGTCGTCACTGTCGCCCCACACAAAGGGCACACCCTGCGCCATGTCGTGTCGTGCCATGCGCCGTACACGTGCTTTGTGCACACGCGCCATTCGGACTCCCCACGGCGTCGACGCTCCAACCGCGCCCACACTCGAGAACATGATCCTCCCTTGAAGCCCCAGCTGTTGTCTCTGCCCAACCTACTCCTCAGCGCCCCTACGCGTTCATCGTCACCTCCATAGAAAAAATGCTCCATTGAGAACTCAGCAAAGGAAATGTCACGATTGATTGATTGATTGATTTTTTTGTGTTTCCGGGCGCGTCAACTGCTTCGGTCACAAGTCCCGTTAGTGTAGTGCATGTTTTTCTCGGTAGATGGCGGTGATTTTCCCTCACTGGATGGCGAGATCCGGCACCGACCTACCGTCGGCTAGTGGGGTTTCCCCCTAACCAGGACTCTCCCACCAGCGGGGCACCGCCCCAGCCGGGACAAGCTCTGAGCTCCTGACGGGTCTCCCGAAATATGTGGTAGTGTAGTGTATGTTAGTGTAAGAGTGTGTAAGGGGAGAGGATAGGACAAGGAAGGACAGATCGCGCGCGGTCCGTGGCCCGTTTATTAGGTACTGCTCCGGCATTCGCCTGGTGTTGATCGGAGAAACCACGGAAAACTACCGATCAGAGCAGCCGGCCGCTAGAATTCTCCCCCCAGACAACTGAATTCGACCTAGCTGAAAAGCTAGTGTCGAAAATCCTGCCGCCGTCAGGACTCGAACCTAGGACCTCCCGATCAGAGGCGCTGCAGTGGCATCAGTTGATGCACTGAGCTACCGCTCCCGGTGGAAATGTCACGAGCGTTAATTTATCTCGGAGATTTTTCAAGACACCATTGATTGATTGATTTTTTCGTGTGTCCGGGCTCACCGACTGCTACGATCATTAATCCCGAAAGTGTAGTTCATTTTTTATCGCCGACCTACACATCCGCTTCCAAGGCATAGGGAATACTTATTTAGTCCATTAAAAGAGAAAACAATAAATAATTCATAACTATTTCTTAAAATTAATAATGGGTGTTTAATTTAATATCAATACGATTAATACAATAGATGCAAACTTTCATACAATGGCCGCGATGTTGCAGATGGTTTACAGATTTTAGCCAGCTTTGATGTTGCAATTAACGCAATACATAATCAAATAAATGTGAAACAAAATTCTATTTATGCTAAATAATTAAAGGTTGAACCTTTATCTTAGCTACTCCAAACTATTTTTCTTAAACACGTAGTTCTGAAAAATGTATTTATAATACATCTGACATACTTACTGATATCATAAGAACGTGAAGTACCTGAACGCGCGTCTTGTTTTTCATTTTGTTTTGATGTTTTTCGTTGACAGTCATTTTTAGTGTGTTTCCATTCACATTTTCTTATTTCGTGAACTCTTCTAGTAATTATGATTGCATCCACTGTAATTTCAGTATCAGGTCTTGAGACTTTGACGGAGTGTCTGCTGATAGAAACCATCACATTTTATTTACTTTGTATTCAGTTATTATGAGAAACTTGGCAAGTATGTCCCTACAGAACCGCGCGGTAATTTCATCCCTGATTGGTGAGATCTAAAGAACTTCTTGAAATTTACCTATTCATATTTCACGAGTAGAAGAGTCTAAATGCAATATCTATATGTTGTGTTTACATCTAACTATACTGTGAATAATTTTTCTTACATTGCACCAAGATTACAAATTAAATTTTGCTACTATTACTTATACAAGCTACATATTTTCTAGTAGTACGGACGTAAAAGTTGTATTGTTAAATAATTGCTTTTGTCGAAGGCGTTTGGCCGGGAAATCGGTTGGGAGCTTAGAGCTTGTCCCGGCTGGGGTGGTGCACCGGTGGTGGGAGAGTCCTGGTTCAAGAAAAGCCCATTTAGACGGTAGACCGGCGCCGAATCTCGCTATCCAGAAGGGAAGACCATCACCACGTCCCGATGAAAAAGCATGCACTGCACTAATGGGACTAATGACCTCACTAGTTGACGCGCCCAGAATCACTAACAATCAATCAATCGAAGGCGTTCGAAGTGAATTTAGAGAGGCCCTGTGATTTCAGAGCCGGTTTGTCGAATGAGATCATCATCAAACTCCATGTGGTCTACAACACCACATGAAGCTTGCTTTGTCAGGGGTAACAAGTCCCCGGGGCGAGCACCTATGGCTTTCTGCCTTTATCCGCAACCCCCACCGACGCACGAGTACGCCGACAGGCTGATATCCGGATCCAGCCGGAACCCAGTTTGCCCTCGCGGCAACCTCCCCATACAATGCCTGGATACGGGCCGCCCTGCCAGCTCAGAGCTTCTAGCTATCCAGACTAGCACCGGAGTCAAAACGATGCGCTACTCACATGCGCCGAGAACAAGTTCCCTCCTATTTGCCCAGAGTATCGGGACACTGCCACGACGAAGCCGAGAGCCCAACTGGGGGCCACCCGAACTAAAGTTCGGGCGGCTCGAGGCCTCCATCCCGTCTCCCCACTGCCTACAACTTTAGGCTATCGACGTGGGTACCGCCGGAAGCTGGGCAAACTGACGCGTGGTATCAGTTTTCCCGGAGGATTCGGAGGACTCCGAAATGCATCTTTTGCCCAATCCTGCCCAAAAAGATTGGACAAAAGCCCAATCCTGCCCAAAAGTAGACCCGCCATTCACCCAACTGGTGGGTAGACGGGTGGACCCGACCCTACCAGGATTTTAGTATCGCCTTCTCACGGCCTGCACCTTCAAGCTAACGACGGGAGCGACGCCGCGAGACTCAGGGTCCGGGAGGTCGTCTACGACACTCCACGAGAAATCACGACAACCTACGCCATCCTGATTCCCCTCTGTCGAAGGAGAGAACTGCGTGCGTTCTCCTATTCTGTGGCGTTCCGCTTCTCTGCCCCTTTCTCTCCCACTCCCTGAGCGCGGACACGCCCGCGCCGCCCATGTCCCTGGCGGCCGCA
This sequence comes from Teleogryllus occipitalis, assembly GCA_011170035.1. Taxonomy (NCBI): domain Eukaryota; kingdom Metazoa; phylum Arthropoda; class Insecta; order Orthoptera; family Gryllidae; genus Teleogryllus; species Teleogryllus occipitalis. The sequence continues at coordinate 59,547 of BLKR01004053.1, read as the reverse complement.
GGGGTAATTAATGAGAGCAACTGGCCGAAAGTGGCGGTCCCTTGGCGCTTGCGGCCACTCGGCGACGCGTGTCTCAGCCCCGCTGCATAAAGCCCCTCGGCGGTCGTGTGCACGGCGGCACTCGCCGCCCAGCTGGAATGCCATTAGCTCTGAGCAACCTCGCTAGCCGACGTAGGCCAGCGCCGGATCTCGCAACTGCCTCAGCAAATCCATTCTCCATCTTCTTCTTTCATTTCTCGTTATTCTGTTTCATTTTATTTTTCGCTTTTTATATATCCCCTTTTCTCTTTCACTTTCTCCCTTTCTTGCTCTCCTTTCTTTCTTTCTCTCTTTCTCTCCTCTCTCCTCTCTTCCTCTTTCTTTCTCTTTCTTTCTCTTTCCGTCTTTCTCTCTTTTTCTCTCTTTCTCTCTCTTTCTCTCTCTTTCTCTCTCTTTCTCTCTCTTTCTCTCTCTTTCTCTCTCTTTCTCTCTCTTTCTCTCTCTTTCTCTCTCTTTCTCTCTCTTTCTCTCTCTTTCTCTCTCTTTCTCTCTCTTTCTCTATCTTTCTCTCTTTCTCTCTCTTTCTCTTTCTTTCTCTCTCTTTTTTCTCTCTTTCTCTCTCTCATTCTCTCTCCATTGTCCCTCCCTTTCTTCCCAGCTTCCTCAAACCACATCACCTTCAACCGTACTCTCTTTCCTTTACATTCTCCTTTCAGCAATGCACACTTGCGTTGTTCTTGTCCTTCTCTCCATCCATTCCTCGCTATACCTTTCCCTCATCTCCCTCTCCCTCCCTCCATGTCTGCATCTTGCCCTCTCCTTCATTGTTTCCCTCTTCATTAGAAGCCCACAACTCGATCTCTCTCTGTCATCTGTCCAATATTTTCTCCTCGTCGTTTTATTTAGTAGTCTCTCTTTCCATTTCCTCTCATTCGTTATCTCTCTAATATACTGCCATTCATCATCCTTCCTTTTCTTTCACAATCCACCGAGGGCCAATTCACCCATTTTTCACGGAGGTGAAATTTCCGGAATGTTTCTCCTGAGGAACGAGACACTTTCTTGGTTCTTACTCTCATCCGCTAGAAAGATGACTGTGTTCCGTGGTCGAACTCGAAAGTTTGGATGAGTTATGACCGCTCATCTAACTTAAAAGTTGGGCTGTTTGTTTGTTTTTTGTTTTTTTATCTATTAACTATTAATCAGTCTGTTAAATTATGAGTTTCTATTTCTTTTCCCCCGTCCCATTTATGATCTGTACCTTTATGATGATATATTAAGAAATCTATTTTGAAATATTGTCTGTAACGTGTACATTATTTTTAGTTTCCCCTCCCTCCCTTTCTTTATTTTGTCTCGCAACAAGTTTAGTCTTTTTTTCATACTGCTCAATTCAATGCGTCTTCTTTCATCTTTATAGCTTCTTCCATTTTTCATCCAATATTCCAATTGTCCGCTGAGAATTTCTTTTCGTTGATCCAATGCATATGTAAATAAATGTAGATATACTCTATATTTTTCAAAATATATAATGATCTCGCACAGATGTTGAACATTGTCAAAATGAATTTGCATAAGAAATGTGCATACATTTGTCACTAATTTTACGTTTTTTGTCAATCACAATCGAAGTTTCATTAAACTGTCGCCATTATATGATACGTGCTATAATTTGTATTAATAGTGTATGCATTTTCCACCTCATTTTATCATCCACTCATGGTAGAGTCGGATAGGAATTCTCTATTGATGAATTGGATATTATCACCACGCCAGCTGCTTGATAAAAACTTTCGTTAGTTGAAAGAACATACGTACAGGTAAACTGACGTAGGCGTATGTCAAAAATTGCTCGCTTTGAAAATAAGACTTAGTTCGAGTAAAATATTGTTTTGCATTGAAAACAAAGACTAACCATTGCCTATATCTCTTCATTTTTAGTTTACCTACCTGTTCAAGCTTTGAAAAAGTTACACACATGCGGCCATATCATCATAATTATCCAAATTGAATATTAAACCAGAACACTGAACTAGCGCGATAATATCATTTCCCCACGTCCGTGCCTTCCTGCAAAATTACTGAAATTGTCAAGCGTTGAAAGGCCTTCTTTTCCCGACAGACCTTGAGTCATTCTCTTGGCCATTGCGTGGCCAATCCCTAGAGCAGGTGCTGAGCGGCAGAGTTACCCGGCGATATGCAGGTCGCGTTCCAGACGTCCCTAGTTGCCCGCAAACGCGATTGCTCTGATTGTCCCATTATTGTGACGGCCTCTGCGCTGATTGGCGGCCATCGGAGGCACACGCGGGGGCGGGGGCGGGGGGGCGCTGACGCGCCTGGTGTCCGCGAGGTCGCGCTGTACTCGCGTGCCACCGGCAGGTTCGCGCGAGCCACTCGAATGGGGCGACAGAATTACGAGTGGCAATTAGCGCACGTTCGATTGCAACTGAATTATTGACGTAAACAGCGACAATTTGGGAAGCGAAGCTATTGGAGATGTGGAACGTAAAAAGGTCTGTATTTTGCGGTATACCTTCATAATTAAGAGGACAGGCGTTGTTCAAAAAAATAATATCCGCTTAGTCTAATGATTAGGTTACCTATAGTTAAAAAGCACTATTTTCATTCTAATTCTGTTTGTACCTCGAGTGTTTATTTTAATTAATACATTGATGCTATTAAAGAACTATTGTTGTTAATAAGAAATTATATTTTTTTTCTTCTTCGTCTCGACTTTGCCTTGAATACGCGTTCTCAAAGTATTGTTTCAGTATTTCTAGTTCGTGAGTAATTTGCCAGATAGAGCTTGGTCCTCAGCCCCTAACCCTGGGGAACAGAATGGGGGCAGAAAGAATCAATCGCAGGCCACGACACGTTACTTAAGGGCAGATGGTAGTTAAATTTGACAAAAAATGTAATTTTTTTTCTTCTTCTCCTTCAAGCATTAGACCGGTTGGCCCGTTGTGACTCATTGATCGATCCATCTTCTCCTGGGTCTACCGATATTCCTTTTTCTTCTGGGTGTGTAGTTCAGGACTTGCTTTGGAATGCGTTCATCGTTCATTCTTACTAGGTGGTCTTTCCATTTCTTCCTATATTCTTCAATTTTATTATTCAAGTTATGGATTTCAAGAGTCCTCCGGATGCATTCCTTCTTCTATTCTGTCCCTCTTGTTACTCCTAAAACGGATCTTAAAAATCTCATCTCTGCTACTTGGATTCTGCTACAAGTCCTAGAATTCAGTGTCCAGTTTTCATCATCATATAATCCACAGGGGGCTTTTCACAGTTTGTTTTCTTTCTATTTTTCCTCTTCAAGAATATATAATTGTTTTCGAACCATTTAAACGAATTAAACAGCAATTTAAATCTCCCTGTGCACACCATTTTAAATAGGTTACTCCCACTTTATCTGTTTTAATTCTGTTTTCAATCATTTGTAGGATAATTTCGGGAATTTTTTCCAAGAAAATCTTCTTTAGGGTATATTGAATACTCTGTCAAAATGTGATGCTCTAAAGTCTTCGTTCATGGAACTTGTATAGTTGTTTCTGCTTAAATTTCTGGCTATGTGTGGTTTGCTAATATGTGGTGAGTGGTATGCATAGCCAAAACTTTAACACGCTTTTTCTTCGAAAGTAATTTTTTCACATTAAAGTGCAGTTTTCTAAAAAGTGTGTTTCCTACGTATATGAAACTTTGTAGACTTATTAAATGTCACCATTTCTTGCATGTGAACTATAAATTAAGGTGACGTGAGAAAACATTTTTCAAAATCTTGCTATTTTACACAGGTAACATTTTGAAACAATCCTTCATTGTATTCACAATTTTTTGTTCATTAACTGTGCTTAACAGAGTGTAGAAAAATAGTTTAGATTATCACAAATTTTGTTACATTAAAAAACATGAACTATGTAACATTACTAGTTTCTGAAAAAAATGCACTAGAATAAAGTGCTACACTTTCACTTCTCTCTTCGCATATTGAAACGCTCTCCGTTTCTGTCAAATTATTTCTGCAACCTGTTTCCGAATTTATGTCATTTTTGGGCGCCAGGAAAGGGTTGCGATTTTAAATTTTCCGGAAACTCATCTAAAGGGAAATAATTATCCTACTAGCTCTGCCGGTTGGGTTCTTACGAAAATAATCGTCGCCGGTACTTACTTTCTTCCTAACAAACGATCATTCGATCCGCTCTCCATACGGTAGAAGCGAGGAATCTGAAATTTGTTTGTGGAAAGAAATTATTAAACTGTGGATTGCACAAGATGCTAAAGAAATGATGTTTATTTACTTCCGCTTCCCTGGTTGCTAAGGCTTCCCTGCCTGCATGCCTATGCCCTCAACATTTACACTTTTTAAGATGAATTTAATAAATTGTTTCCCCAATTCCCATCAAAATATTGTGTGGCAGTCTGGTATGTCACAATATACAAATAAAATAATTATTTATTCAAAAACGATCATACATGCAACTTTGGTTATTAAGGATGATACGAACATCCTTTGCAATAAAGAAACCGTAAATAATACAATATCAGATGTTTCAAATTGGTTCCGAAATAACAAATTAATAGTAAACGAAAAGAAAACGGTTTTAATGCAGTTTTCCATTTCAAATAAACAATTCTGTGCTCCGTTGAAAATGAACGGTGTACCATTGACTGATGTTAAGGCAACAAAATTTTAGGTCTCTCAATTCAGTCAAACCTTAAATGGAACGTTCATTTAAATGAATTGAGCACAAAATTAAGTTCATTATGCTACGCGTTCAGAATTCTTTCAAATTCAGCCAGCCTTCATACTGCTCGTTGTGTATATTTCGCGAATGTTCATTCCCGCCTGAGATATGACATAATATTCTGGGGAAATACATCTTATAGCTCCCAGACTTTTAGATTACAAAAACGAATTGTACGAATAATAACCAAATCCCACCCACGTGATTCTTGTAAGCCTATCTTCATTCATCTAGGAATTCTACCATTACCGTGTCTTTTTATTTACGAATCAGTGGTTTTTGTAAAAAATGACTTGCTCAAGGGCGGGAATATATTTTCAGAAAATGCCGAAGTCTATTACTATAACACTCGACGTAGAAATCATTCATCAGGTGACAGTATCAACAGCTCATTACAAAAAATTCACATACAATACATGTACATTATTTTACAACACTTTGCCAGATGACATTAAACGATTAAATTCAATAGAAAAGTTTAAATCCCAGGTGAAATCGTTTCTGCTGCATAACTGTTTCTATACAATTGGAGACTATACTGAGCATCACAAGAAAAGTAACATTAATTTTAACAATGATACATAATGCATTAATTACCATTTGGACTGTATAAATGAGTATAAACAACCTGTAACAACTATTGTAACACAGCTTCCGGGTCAATGACCCCCATCTCGATCAGGTTTTTCGTCCAGTTTCCCTGATCCATTGCGCAAATGCTGAGATGGCCCTTGTTTTGCTTCTGGACATAAATGTAACTTCATTTTCTGTGCACGTCTTCTAGAATCCAGTGGGAAATACAATTATTCAAATTATCGTTTCCACGTTGTCGCGGCAGGAAGTAATAAGAGCCAAAATTTATTGCTTATTTATCCTTGAAAATAGATTTTATTACATGGGAGTTTTTGTTTTCTCCCTTTCAAAATTCAAAATTTATTGCTTATTTATCCTTGAAAATAGATTTTATTTCATGGGAGTTTTTTATTTTTTTTTCTCCCTTTCAAAATTCAAAACTTAAGTAGTATATGATTTAGTGTAGGGATCACAGAATTTTGAAAATGTGCACACAATTCACTTTTCCCCATAGCCCGTCATACGCAGTTTTTTAACTGTTTTTTGACGTAAAATAAATAAATAAATAAATAAATAAATAAATAAATAAATAAATAAAACATTTGTCCTAATAAAAAGCCTATTTTGCTGGAAAGAAAGCCCATTTTTATTTTTTTCTTCAATTCAGGAATATAAACCTTTATATTACGGGAAAATTTGAAGCTGAAACCTAGTTAAAATGTACCATCTCCCTTAAGATGATGCTCTTGCATCCTCATGGAATTGATCGGAGGACCGATCAGAATGATCTGTCTCTTCTCATCCAGACGGGGAATTATCCGACCCAGTTCATGGCTTCTAAACTTAAAACCGTTAAAAATCCAATGGGACGACGGTTGCAAACTGAACTTAATAGCCCTCTAGATCTACATAGTTTTACTTGCGGCCACGTATAGACTAACATACGACACTGACGACTTTAGTTGAGTATTCATTATTGTCCTGTATGGATCCGTACATAAAATTCTAATACCTTACGTCCGTCACTCATGGTTACCGCCCCCCCCCCCCAATCGAGACAAATGAGGTGTCAGTCAACGCGTCTCGGTCTCCTGGTGAAGAGCTGATGACATGTTTACGGATCCATTTATAAGATTCTAAGAAATTTCTGAAAAGATTCATTCTGATTCAGGAAAAATGTGTGTTTTTGCGTTTTTTAGACATCTAAAACGTGTTCTGAGCTGCTGACGACATCTATAGGAGTGATTAATAGCTCATTTTATTCCTCTCAATGAGGCAAAGGTATTCGAATTGTTTTTATGTAGATCCTTTTATTACATCCTAAAAAAATTAGAAAAACGGGTTTTTGTGAGTTTCAAGGTACCTACAATGGGGAATCACTGTGAATTACTATAATTACTGCCTGTCAGGCATAACGTGAATTTTTAGGTCTTGATTCATAAGATTGACAATAAACAACCATATGAGATATACATTTTTTAAAGAAGTCAACGAATTATATCATTGGAAAAATACGTCTTCGAATATTTTCAAACTCTAAATGATTTCGTTATTACGATGTGATAGTGGCATAGTCAGCTGACACAAATATTGCTATAAGTGCTTGTTTTTAGTTCATTTAAAACTGAGATCTACTTTATAGAGCTTTGTACTATAGTTCCTGCATTATTTTCTTTGTTAGTGTATCTTCGATATTTAAAAGAGGTATTAGGGTTTAGGTATTTTTTGAACGTGAGAATAACAATATCAAGTACTTGGACTCATTTGCAAGACCAATATCAGAAACTAAGAATTTATGGAAACAAAGTTGTTCAAGATAGAAACAACATATTTCCGAAACGCGAATAATACTATATATATATATATATATATATATATATATATATATATATATATATATATATATATATACTCAATTAACAAGAAAGACGGTCTCACGCTTTTCCTTGCCTGTCAGCCTTTCGAAATTGCCCACAGGCAGCTGTGATGATAGCTAAATGTGACGCCAGTGTGGCGGCCCACAGCACCTAAGCGATAAATAACACCGGTCCCTAGAGATTGTTTTACCTGGACGCCGATGTTAACAATATCTTTGGCATAGACTTGGCTCATCAGTATTAAATCCCGCTTCGTCAGTGTTAATTCAGTATGAATTCCCGTAGGATAATTATAGTTCTGTAGAATAATTTTGTAACGCGTAACACATACGAGAATGCTAATGGGATAATCTCCTAACTACGCAAATACATTCTAATATACTATTTTTATGAGAATGAAAGAGTAATTGTTGTAGAGTAGGGCAAATATACAAATTTTCTGTAATAAGCAGCCTGATGATCTTCTTTTTTTTTTGGAATTTACTCTTTAGAACAACTTGGGGCGCGGGCGCTCTAATTAGATTCCCCAAACACCGTATTCTGGGGTAGCTCGTAGTTGTAGCCCGAAAGAATATCTGACGAGAAGAGTTGCGACCACACCCTTCTTGTATTTTTACTTTCTCGCTACCGCTACCGCGGTAGAAAGAAAGTTATGAGGTGTTGCGCGAAAAAACGGCGAATTTTCGGCAGAAAAACTCTTATTACAGGAACCTGGCAACGAGAAAGTGGATAAATCCATATGCTAAATTTAGAAAAAATCCTCTAGAATCTGGTGTAGCAGAATCCATGTTTTGTGAGTCCTTGATACCGTAAAATCGATAGACGGTAAAACATATGTCCGTCTGATTGTGTGAACAACGCTAGCGGCTAGACCGCCCAGCTGATTTTCTCTAAAATTGATATTCCCCGACATATGTGGCTGATGTCGCGGTCCCTTCATTTCGAAACCGAAATTCTAATTTTTTTAGTGTTCTTTACATGAAGCCCCTGGGACATTTCAATTTATTGGCATTTGCTTGCCAACACTATCAATACCGTATTATTTATTTATTAACTATTAATTACTTTACTTTCTCTCATACTGCTTGTGCAGAATATTATAAGACTAGAAAACTCATCGGATATCTCCGTAAATATACTGCATATCTTATACAATGAATTCAATACCAGAAATATATTTTCATTTAAAATTTTAAATAAAAAATCTATTGCTTCAAACTAATTTTCGCTCCAAATGTTCTATGATTTTAAATGTGTTTTACAAAAAATGGTGACAGATTGTTAATTCCGAGAGAAATTGTGGTATAAATAATACTACATAACCATTTCTAAAGGCGAGAAAGTACGTGTAGTTTCAGTACCATTGGTTATTTAGAATTTGCTTAGTACAAATTTTTAACATATGAAAACTTTAGAACAGTTTAAAAACGTCGACGACCACATTCAGCTGGTCTAAAATAATGCAGTTGCATGAGTGAGTCCAAAAACTTTGAAATTATGAAATTTTCGAAAACTCGGAGACTAATGGTCATTGTTACTTGTACTATTTTTATAAGCACACTTTGCTCCATTCGATCATTAACTTTAAAGAATAGGACATAAAAACAGACGGACAGACGGACGGAAGGACGAACTTTGAAAAAATTCGTTGAAGCTTTGAAAAAAAAGACTGGGTATCAGGGACTAAAACTTGTTTTTCCCTCAAAATGTCGACGTCAATTGTTTACAGGACTACATAGAACTTTCTCTACACTACGTGTTCGAGAAAGTAAAATTATTCGAATTTTAATTATAATTACTGAACATCGGTTTTAAAAATAACTCGTTATTACGAGAATTCCTTGTCAAAACTATTGTAACATCTCAACCACATTGCGCATTTCTCACAATTAATAAAGTTTCACCTATATCGCATTGCTTTGCGAATTCCAATTCCGGAGCATAAAGTATGAAAACGTGTTTCATAGTATGTCGATCGCAAAACGATATCAGCATACCATACGTCGCATCTTGTGTTCGTTTAGTGGCTTCTACATGTGTGTGGTTTCCGATTTCCCGCTGGGCAACAAGGAATCGATTGCGTGAGTGGTCGCGGGCGGCTTTGGAGCAGGTCCCTGTGAAGTCCCCGCCGCCAACGGCGTTGCCGCCGCACCCACCCCCGGCTCGAAGGGCTTGGCCTCGGCCCTCGGGCCGCGTCGCTCGCCGCGGGGCTAACTTTCCCTGGGCTCCGGGGTAATTGGGGTCGTCAGAGCATCCGGGGGCGCGAGCCGGCGCTTCGAGGTGGCACCGGAGGTGGTTGTTGCTGTGCACTCGATCCGCCGCGAAAGAAGCAACGCGAAATCGAGAGGGGAAATGCTGGGTGCAGATAGCATCACTTTTCTATCGCGACGAATTCAAATACCTGGAGTGATCTAGGTTGGACCAAATACTTCAAATTTAGTATTTAAATATTTCATAAATACGTATTTAAATACATACTCAAAATACATTAGGTTTTGAATAGCTATTTATTTATTTATTTATTTATTTATTTTACGTCAAAACTGTTTATGACGTGCTTTGGAGAGAAATGAATTCTGAGCACGTTTTCAAAAATTCTGTGATCCCTACCCTAAGCCATATACTACTTGAATTTTGAATACAGAAAAAAATGAGCGGTTTCTGAAAGGATTGTTTAAAAAAATATTCGCTCCAATGTAATAAAATCTATTTTCAAGGGTAAATCAGCAATTAATTTGGATTCGTATCCCTCATCGTGTCTTTCATCAGGGAATAATACTTCTTGCAACATTATGAAGAACGATAGTTTGAATAAGTATGCGTTAGCAAAGTTATTCGGAAATCCCACTGAATTCTAGAAGAAGTGCACAGATAATGAAGTTACATTTATGTTCAGAAGCAAAACAAAGGGCCACCTCAGCATTAGCTCAAAGGATCAGGGAAACTGGACGAAAAACCTGATCGAGATGGGGCTAAATACATACATGTAGATAGCTATACACATAGATAGCTACACATACATATAGATGGCTAAATACATACGTATTTAAAATACTTCAAATATTCAAAATACAGCAAATACATTATTTTTTTATTATTACTTTTAGCCTCTGGGATGGCTCTTGTTATTCATTATGTTGGTCTTCATTATTACGAAGACTTCATGTTGCAGTGATTCTAACACATTACAAATATAAATCAAGCTTATTATTATTTTGTATAATACAAATTAGTAATATAGTCAAATCTGTCTAAACCCGAACCTGAACAAGCCGTAAACTTATCTTAACCGGAAAATTTCTCCGGCCCGTGAAGTTAAATAGCATTTTACACAGCATAAAACGGAACCCCTCCAACGCGGAAACGGAACGGAATTTCATGTGCTATAGAGGGGAAAATCATTTATAAAACGGAATTGGCACAGATATGCGAGATATTCTTAATGAAATAAATGCATCTGCAAATCTGTTTTAAATTTTCTATCCATGCGACACACGATTTAGTCCGTGGAAGCCGCACAGTGGATAGGGTTTCAGATGTCAGTGTAGAATCCGACCTTGGGTCGCTTGTCTCTCGTGACGTCCATACGGGAATTCTCTCCCTCCCGACACTCTCAGCGTGGAAAGGCACACGGGGATCTCCTTGCCCGCGTTGGAATCTTAACCCCTCGGCCAGAGACGCACTGCTCAAACCCATACAAGGGTATTTGAAATTCATATACTCTAGGTTGTTACGCATTTTGTGTAGAAAGAGTCAGTAGGCAGTCCGACTACTGACTCTTACCACTAGGCCGTGAGGTAGTATTTTTTTTTTTTTTTTTTTTAGTTTCAGAACCAGTTTGACACTGATTGAAAAATCTAAACTTAAATGAAAAGGTCAAACTGATAGAAGTAAGAGAAACTCAGAACCTGTCAATGAAAAATGTTTAATATTCATTTATTCGTCATTTACATTCACCAATAAATAATCATAAATATGTTACATGTTACTGTTAATTACAACTTAAGTCATGTAATTTACTAGTTTCATGACAGAAATATCAATATTAAAAGTGCAAAATGGACAACCCTGCATAAAATGGAAACCCCCTAAACCGGAAGTTGTTTTTGTCTCAATCGATTCGGCTTAGACAGATTTTACTGAATAAGTACCTTATTATCATTTCAGGGTACACGTACTTTTTATTTTCACCCATCTCTTCGCACTCTCACCTTTGTTTTTCCGCTTCCTTCTCACTCTCCATTTTTGCCAACTCATTTATTATTTTATTCGCATTTTCTTTCACGTTTCTGATTACGAACGTTGAAGTTTACTTTATTCAAATCATTACTCAATTTGCTCAGATAATGAAAGTCTCAACAAACCATGTATTTCAGATAGTTTAAGACGTTTTTCAGCATTCCTGCAGGGATAAAAGAAGTATTGTACCGCAGCTTCCGGGTCTGTAACCCCCATCCCGATCAGGTTTTTCGTTCATTTTCCCTGATCCTTTGAGCAAATGTTGAGATGGTCCCTTGTCTTGCTTCTGGACATAAACGTAACTTCATTATCTGCGCAAGTCTTCTAGAATTCAGTGGGAAATATAGTTATTCAAATTATCGTTCTCCATGTTGTCGCGGCAAGAAGTATTATTCCTTGACGAAGTATATAATGAGAGATAAGAGCCCAAATTTATTGCTTATTTACCCTTGAGAATAGATTTTATTACATCGGAACTAATATTTTATTAACAATCCTTACAAAAACCGCTCATTTTCTTTCTGTATTCAAAATTCGAGTAGTATATGGCTTAGGATAGGGATCTCAGAATTTTTAAACGTGTACAGAATTCACTTCTTCCATAGCACGTCAAACAGTTTTTAACTGTTTTTGACGTTAAAAGAACAAAAATAAAAAATAAACAAGCACTTTCCTTCGCCGTTTACGATTGGAAAGTGCACTTTGTAGTACCCATACGAAAAACATCTATTTTTACGCAATAAATAAGCCAGATGCATACAGAAAAGAAGTCATGACCGCACAAAACACCTAGGTTCTGCAAAGTAAACAAAACATAGGGGTAATACAGCACGGCTGTCGCCCCGCATATTGAGAATTATCCCAATAATTTATACTTGTATGTTTCATGAATTTATATAAATTAGTGATACTACAACAACATTCTTTCCCGCATTATTTCTAAATCTGCTTCCTCTTCTGCGAGTGGAACTACGCCATGAGGCGTCTCTTGCGCCCAAGCTTCCATTATCCACCCAATTATCATCTTCGATGTGACGATCCCTCATTGTGTGTCACACAGCATCATACCATGTGAGTCTTGGTCTACCTCTCTTTCTGTGCATTGGCACCTGCCACCTCCCAAGTTTTTAATGGCCATATTTCCTCCGGAATTATTCTAAGATGCCCATACCATTTTAACATTTTCCCTTCTATTGTATCCATTATGTCCGAAATGACACCCATTTGCTGCTTTATATTTTCATTCCAGATTCTTTTCATTAACGTTACACTACTGCTGCGTCTCCAAAACTCCATTTCCATAGCCTTAAACTTTTTCTCGTTGTCTTTTGAGATCTTCCACATCTCAGCATTATTCAGTGATATACTTTCCACAATTGTTTTATAAATTCTAATTTTCACTTTATTAGCAATATTTTTATTCCATATTATTGAATGCAATTGCCTTTTTAGCTTTTATAATCTCCTTTTTTACTACTCTACATATTCATGTATAAGTTTTTCTGTCTTCTAGATCACGGGACGTCAGCCACTTTAGATATGCCTTTTCTTCTCCCGTACCCTTTCAGAAAATTTGACACTCCATGAATACGTCCCAGTCCTCTACTGCTTCCTTTCAATTTCCCCCAAACTTTCGTAAGCCGCTTCGTGTATGTATTTTGTTATATCTCTGTACTTTGCTTTTGAAGAGGAGTCATCCACATTTTGCAACTTCCCACTGAGTCTTAACTTATACAAGAACAGGATTGATGGGTCTTCCAGTGACCTCACTTTCTATTTAAGATCTATGTCTTTTCTTCTAGTCTCCCTCTTTTATTTGATATTTTACTTTTCCATTTTGGAAGGGAAAAGTCATTTGGCTCACATAAGGAAGTGGTTAGATCCGCACTCTGCACCTCTATATACACTACATTCCTTCACTCTGATCTTAGTACTCTGTTTACCAATGATGTAATTAATTATAGAGTATAATTTCCTTGATGGTTGAGACTAGGTGGATATATATGATATATGGATAATTTTGTGCCGAAGAAAACATTCCATATCCTCCATTCGTAATGTTCGCACATATCTATCAGTCTTTCCCCATTCCCGTTCTTTGTATCTTCTACAAATTTCCCTACAACATTTCTTCCATATTGTCTTCCTACTTTTTTTAACTACATTGAAGTCGCCCATTAAATATATTTCCTTCCTTCCAATTTGGTCCAGAAGATTCGTCAAGTTGGAAAAAAATTCAATTTTTTCGGTATCAGTTGCACTGTCCGTGGGCGCATAGGCGTACCACTTCAGACGTAAATCAACTCGTAGTAGGTTTTCATTAATACCATCCCATTTTTATGTGATATTTTAAAGATTTGCGTATGGCAATGGATACTTCTTTCTTCGCTCTGTTTTCTTTATTTACTCCGCTGTATATGTGAACGTAATTTTGAATCTCTTCCAAACCCTTCCCTTTCTTTTTAGTTTCAGGTAGGGCAGCCACATTTAAATTTAATCTAATTCTTTAAAAACTTCGGATTCCTTTGTGACTATGCCTTGCACGTTCCAAGTTCCAAAATTCATATACCTATTTCGAAGGCCAAGTCGTCGTCGTAGACTAGCATGATTCCGATACTTATTACTTGGGACTCGTGAATGTTGATTTTTTTTCTGAGCGATGGGGTGCAGGCCCAACATCTCAACCCCCAACTTGGAGGACCAGGGATTTTTTTCTCGAGGTTTCCTTCCTCTAACCTTTTTGATGAGACATCATCTTCTGCAAGGTAGCAGTTTTTTTGAGAAAAGAGAGGCATTAAAGTATTCCGCCTCTTCTCTCGTTGGAGAAGTGTCAAGCATCTCTTCCTTCTTCAGAGCCGTTGCCGTCCTCTTCTTCCTCTTCGCTGGTTTTGGTCCACCCCGGGTATTTAATTTCCCCGGTACCCACCAGATAAGTCTGGCCGGGCATCCCCTTATCCACCACCTGGGAAGGCGCCCGCTGGGGAACCAGTAACCCCACACGGGTCTAAATTTGCATTTTCGAAATTTCAGAGTGTTCCACGAATGAGAGCTGTGCCATTCTTTTAGCGTTCCTTACTTTATATGCAGAAAACATCTGAAGAAAAAAATTGAACGATTTTTGAGAAATTGTTTTCTTTACAAATGGCATAAATTTTAAGCACAAAATACGCAAAAATTATTCTTTTTTCAGACAATTTTACATAATATGTTTACAAATAGGTTATTTTATTGATCATATTTTGGTTAAGACAAAAATCTCTATTTTGTAAATTTGTAGTTTTGAAACGTTAACTTTTTGCAATTTTCGAAAATACAGAGAGTTTGCCGGAAATGAGACTAGCACCATTTTTACCGACCTTTGATACGTAAGAGCATTACAAAGAAAAAAATTGGGGCTGTTGTTTAGAAAAAGTGTTTTAAAAAATAAAAGTCGACTATTTTTCAAATTACGAACGATTACTACTCATATTTTCCAAAAATTGTACATGGCCTTATTTCCCTTATTTCAATATCTGTCATTAAAAGACAGATTTTATTAGGAAAAAATCTATATCTTCGATATTGTCAAATCAGGGATTTCGACGTGATTGATATATACACCATTCCCTTAACCGGCATTTACACTTTTCTACGACAACGTTCAACCAAAAAAATTGAAGCCAGTTTTTAAAAAATATTGTAAATGTTGTTGTGGCTTCATGTGAAAGTACCAACAAAAATCAAAATATCCGTTTCAAACTAAGAGGACCTCGAGTTCATTAACATCTATCAGGGAATATCAGTTTTGAAGAAAATAGGCTGAACGATTTAGGCACTAAAGATAGATGGACGGACAGACTTTTTGCCGCCAATCGATTTTTCGTTAAGGACCCACAGAACATGAATTCTGGCTACACGATGTGTCAGAGGAAGTAATTTACTGTATATAGAAACAAGTTTTGTCCACATTTCAGTTACCAGGGCTCGGAAACAAGAGTTTTTCTGTAGAAAATTCACCGTTTTCCGGTGCACGATTACAATATTTTCTCTTCTTACGAAGTAAGTGAGAGGAAGTAAAAATAATGCACGCATCTCGTACGAAGGTGTCTTTGGCGTACTCATTTCAAAATGTCGGGCTCGGCTTCTATTGTCGTCAATCAACATTTCATTTGTACGCCAAATACTCACTTTCTGCAACGTAATTAACTACCAATTCAAAATCGATGTAAATGACAAATGTTTGTTCTAGGTCTCCCAAATGATCTAAGCGTGTACTGGCAACAGTACCCGTGGGCTCTCGGTGAAACTGTTTGCAAAATGCGTGCAGTTGTGTCAGAAATGTAAGTATAACATTATTGAATGAATATCAACTCCATGTTTTAGTAAAACTTACTTCACTTTTATATTAAACAATTGATGCTATAATAGCACATTTGTGCATTATTTGTAAGGACTACGTAATAATATACTACTATTTGAACCTGGAAAAGTGTTTCCAAGTAAGGTTTTCCACGCTGGGATTTCAACTTAGTTTCCTAGGTTTAGCACACCTTTCACGTTACCTCTACTTCACCAGCCTCACACAACCTTCCCGCCGCTTTAAAAAAGAAGTGAAACATTTGCATTTGCAATTTCCAACACTTTTGGTATTTCCATTGACTTTATTTCAAGGACTAAATTAAAAATTAGATTTCATTAGGAAAAATCTCTATTTCCAGCATTGCAGTTGTAGGAAGTCACCGAAGAAATCTAAAATTTTGCAATTTTCGAAAATTCAGGACGTTCACCAAAATGAGTTGTTCTCCATTTTTAAGCGTCCTTTATTCAATCCGAAAAAGTTAATCCAAAAATTTGGAATCAATGTTAAAAATATTGGGGCTTCATACAAAATATCCCCAAAATCAAAATATCCATTTGAATCTAACAGGGCCTTGATTTCGTTTCGATCGATCGCGGAATATTAGTTTTTGAGAAAATCGTCAGAACGTTAAGGTACTAGTGTTGGGTGCTAGTGGCATACATTTTCCCGTAAATCTATTTTTCTGTATCAAGGACCTATAAAAACGTGAATTCTAACCACATTTATCACAGTTAGTTATTAGGGATTAATCGCAATTTGTATTACAATACATTATTTTATACGATTAATCAACACAACTGAATCAATTATAGTCAGGCATCGATCAACCTATTCGTCAATTAAAATTTCCAATTATACAGTCCGATTATTTCAATTAATTGTTTTTCTAATATTACATTTAGATTTAATTGAAAAATGCCGCCAAATCGGCACACATCGAGCCTCATCATAACCACCCATCTGACAATATAATAATACGGCGTATTCGGCAAGTCGGCTTGGAGCGGCTTGGCGATTTTGGCAAGGCCCCGAAGTTGTTGATTGGTTCACAATAATTTAAATCAAACAATCATTGGCTTCCGAGACGCTCAGAGCAGTCTTGTCGAACGAAATAATGATATACACAGGGATTTTTATTTGTCGGGCTAATTCACTAAGTGACACCAGCATGGATAATGAACTAAAGTTGGTATGACTGTTTAAAAGGGCGCATAACAAACGTATTCACCTTAACCATTATAACACCTTAACCAACATTACACTGATGTGCTCGCGTGAAAAATAATCGAAGATTGGAAAATAATGTTACCTACACTTTCATGTAGAAATAATTAATGCCATTCTAAAGAAAATTAGTGGTGCTAAAACAGCACGTACTTTCTTCCACGTATTTTCACGCAACATTACGCGAAAAGTACTCAAATTTTCGAAATATTGTACATAGCCGTATTTCAAAATCTGACTTTAAGGAACAGATTTCATTAAGGGAAAAAATCTTTATAATTAATATTTTAGCTGTAGGAAGACGAAAAGATTTTGGACTTTTGCAGTTTTCAAAAAATCAGGGTTTTTAACGAATTTGAGACTTGCACCATTCTCTCAAACGTCATTCATACTATCCAACAACAAAATTTTATGAAAAACAATTTGTGGGCCTTTTTTTATTTTGAAAATGTCCCAGAGGCTTAATGTAAAGTACACCCTGAATTTGAAATATCGCTTTCAAATTCAAGGGACTGCAACATCAGCCACATCGATTGCGGAATATTAATTTTGGAGAAAATCGGATAAATAGTTTAGCCGCTAGCATTCATCACAGACGGACAGACAAGACTTTTTTGCCATCATTCGATTTTTCGGTATCAAGGACCAACAAAATATGGATCCTGGCTACATCACGTGATAGAGAATTTTGTTTTCTTAATTTATCAACTGGATTTATATACTTTTTCGTTACCAGGGCCCTGTAATAAGTTTTTTCTGACAAAAATTCGCCGTTTCTTTTGCGCAGCATTACATAACTTTCCCTCTACTCATTAGGGAGAAACTAAAACATGAAACCAGACTTCAACCTGCACCAGTTGAAAGGTTCTTTGCCAGATTTACATCCGAGTTCCAGACTATGAATTTCTAAGTTGATATCTTCTCGCTGGCGACGGAGGAAATTGGACGATTTATGTTGAATTTAAACCGTGTCAAAACGTAGATATCAAAGAATATCCTTATACTCTTAATTATTCATGACAGTAACAATAATTCTAAAAAAACACAATAACACTCTTCATAGCCTATTTTTTGTTAAATATTAATTTTTCAAACAAATTGTTACGATTCTAGATGGTGAATTAAAACTCTGGTATTATTTTAACAAAAACGTTAATTTTGTTTCTTAACACAATCACTGAAAACACTTGATTTATGTACAGAGAGTCTTCACTTGATTATTCTATATGCGGCACACTTCTCTTGACTATTTATTTACACTACACTTATCTTGATTATTTATTTACACCACACTTCTCTTGAGTATTTATTTTCACTGTTCACTTCTCTTACACTGTCGCACAGCCCACTGCACTGACCACAGTTCACGGCGCTGGCCACGGTTCACGTCACTGAGCACAATCACTGCATTTCTATTCACCGCGATGCACACACTTCACAGCTCAGTTTCCACTTCAGACTTAAGACTGACTCGCGGTCGCCGGCCGCCGCCAATTTATATTCGGCGGGCGCCGTCGAGAATTTTCTGGACTTTGCGACACACCCCGCGAACAGTCTGGGGCTATCTAGTTCAAGGACCGCCGGCAGATGACGCAATCCGCGCATACAGGTAGTTCGTGGTGGTGCCGGCAGATGACGCAATATTCGTTACAATATGGAACAAATTGTAGTAATATTCGAAAGTTTGTTTGAACGTCAGTTTCCGTAATATTAATTGTTTTGATTGATTGATTGATTAGTTATTCCGGGCGCGTCAACTGCTAAGGTCATTAGCCCCGTAAGTGTAATGCGTTTTTTTATTTCGGGAGGTGGCGGTGATATCTCCCCGCTGGATGGCGAGATCCGGCGCTTACCAACCCGTCAGGATGCGGGGGTTATCCCACCATGGTATCTCCCAACAGCGCGGCACCACCCTACCCAGGACTAGCTTTAAGCTCCCGAATGGTCTCCCGGCATGTGGGGTAGTGTAGTGCATGTAAATGTGTGTGTGAGAGAGAGAGAGAGAGAGAGAGAGTAAGGCGTGAGGATAAGACAAGAAAGAGGAAGGAAAGGTCGCGTGCGGTCCATGTCGTTAGTTAGGGTACTGCTCCAGAACTCGCCTGGTGTTGATCGGAGAAACCAGGAAAACTACCGATTAGAACCGCCGATAGAATTCTCCTCCAGACAGCTGAACTCGGCCTACTGTCGAAAACTATCTAGCTATACTTGGCTTTTTCTAACGTGGCGGCTGTGAGTTGTATTTCCATGATGGAATTCGGCACGACTTTTTGCATCTGTCTTGGCCCTGCCGCAAGATGTCGCATGATTGCGACTGTATTAAGCAGTGCTGCTGATCAAGCGACTCTAGCGGTAGGACTGAGAATGACTCAAAAAGTCGTGCTGAATTCAATCTTGGAGATACTACCCACAACCGCCACGTTAGAAAAACCCAAGTATAATGTCGACAATCCTACACCGTCGGAACACAAACCCCTAGGACCTCCCGGTCAGAGGCACTGTGATTGGGAGTGTCAAGAATATTGACGCCCTAGCCACCTAAGGCGGTGCAGTACTATTTATAATTTCGTCTTTACTGGGTCCGTGGTAAAATATTAACGCAGCCCGAAGGTGGTGATAGGGTGTTAAAAAAACGATCAATTTACGATTTATTAGAAGAGATTGTACGACTAGCAATTAGAAATGTAGATGTAATTCAATGTTTTATCGATATTACATACCCTCATGCACGTTGGAGAAGTGATACCGATATTACGTCACTTATTTCGTAAACTACAGTAGAGGCAGCGTATAAGCGACTCTGACAGTTCTTTCGCCACGTGCAGCGGTGCGTCATGTGACCTGCTCTGAAGCAATCAGCGTGCGAGGATTTGTTTACTTTTTCGCAGCCAGAGTTCAGCGTTGCCGCAAATCTGACTCACACGAAGTCGCTTGAGAAGCGCGCAGATTCCTGTCATCAGCAGTATCAATGCGAATGAAATATGCCTCTGCCGATACGCGCCAGACCAGTTAGTGTGTGTCTTCCAAACGCTTCAATGTATTGGTTCGAGGCTGCGTGTTTCGTAATGGCTGCGCCCCACACGTCGTGTAAACGTGGAGTTGTGTTAAAGAGTCAGGCTTGCGCATTTATCGTTTACGCGAATATTTCGAGGCAGAAAAGGCGAACGGGGGGACATTATTACCTCTCGACAATGTTGTGGGCAGAGTTGCAGCTGAACTGCAGATAGACTCGACAACAGTAAAAACAATCACGCGAGAGAAATGTCCTGAAAATATGAGTGAGCCGGCTGGTTCGTTGTCTACACCGGGCAAGGCCAGAAAGAAAAAAATACCTGTTACAGACATGGATAATATTCAAATGGATGCCATTAGACAGCACGTCTACAGGTATTATCAGAAAAAACAGTATCCCTCTCCAAAAAAATTGATAGTCTCACTGAAAGACTGTCGGTGGTATATTTTCTGGCAGCAAAAGAAGTCTTTCTATTGTATCACGGAGGCTCGGGTTTAAATGGAAGAGCTTTTCTGGGAGAAAACTATTATTAGAGAGAGGTGATATTGTTGCCTGGAGATGCCGATTTTTGAGAGAAGAAATGAAACTGGAACCCGAAAAAATCGTTTGGCTTGACGAAACTTGGGTGAATGCAACCCATGCAAAGAAAATAGGATGGACCGACGATACAGTTCAAGGTACTATGCCAGTACCTACTGGAAAGGGGGGTCGTCTTACCCTAGCGCATGCAGGAACTACTGATGGTTTTATTGATGGAGGAATGCTTCTCTTTAAATCAAAAATACCATGGATTATCACGAGGAGATGAATGCTGCAAAATTTAAAGATTGGTTTATTTCTTTACTGCCTGCAATGCCTGTAAATTCTACTATAATAATGGACAAAGTACCATATAATCATTTGCAATTAAACGAAGTTCCCACCACTTCTTCAAGAAAGCAAGGTATTATTAATTGGCTAAGAAAGAATGGAGTAACACTTAATGAGGAATTCAAGAAGGCAGAACTTCTGGAAATTGTGAAAATACATAAACCAAGTCGCATACAATATGAAATAGACGATATTGCAGAAAAACACGGACATAAAGTTCTGCGGCTTCCACCACACCATTGCCACTTCAACGCCATAGAGTATATGTGGGCTCAAATCAAAGGGTATGTTGCAGAGAATAACAAGAATTTTAAACTGAGTAGTGTTGAAAAACTCACACGCGAGGCAGTTCTCGACACTTCAAGTATCACGTGGAAAGATGTGGTGAAAAGTACTTGTCAGGAAATAAAAAAGTCGTGGGTGCAAGAAGGTCTGCAAGAAGAAAATGTTGAACAATTGGTAATATCATTAGGAAATGATGGTTATATCAGCAGCAGTGAAAGTGAGGAAATAATTTGTGTCTTCACACTCAGAGGATCTCGGTGTGCGTCCATTGCCTGCGGAATAGAGGATGAAGCCATCCGTAGCTGACGCATCAAGTTTTTAACGCAGTTTGGGAGGCGATAAGGGATAGCGAAGTTTATGAACATGGAATCAAAACGTGTCATCGCCTGTCGGCAAGTGTTAAACTTTTGAGGGTTCATTTATCTGACGTGTAGGTGGTGCCATGTGCGTAGTAATGTGTGGCAACAGCGCATCGAACTGTCAGAGTCGCTTAAACGCTGCCCCTACTGTAGTACCTCGTACCCGCTGGTCCGGTGGCTGAGTTTGCTAAGGCGAGAGTACAGTGGAGAGTTTCTGCGGACAACGGGTTGGAGACCTGCGTAGGCATTGCCCCTGCTTCAGAGCTTTCTTCCCGCTGTTGTCTCGTTATGCAGTGCCCATTGCGTGCGCAGGATGTCATACACGTCGGTGCTGACCATCGTGGCGTTCTCCCTGGAGCGCTACCTGGCCATCTGCCACCCGCTGTATTCGTACAGCATGAAGGGGCTGCGCCGCGCGCTGAGGATCATCGCGGCCGTGTGGGTGGTAGCACTGGCCAGCGCTGCGCCCTTCGCCGCCTACACCACAGTCCACTACGTCGACTACCCGCCAGGTGACGCCAAGTAGCCACGCCTCCGCGCTCCACACTGGTTCAATCGGGCATGAAACCTGGTCATAATTGCAAATGCGACTGGATTTGCGTAAAAATGGTTATCAATGGGTTTTTGAGGTCGCTGAATTTAAATATCGTAAATAAATTTCAAAATGGCGACTTCAAAATGTGGGATCTACTCATTTAAAAACAAACAAAAATGCATAAAAAATATACAAATGGGGTTCTAAAGATCACTGATTTCGAATATCGTAATAAAATTTCAAAATTCAAAATGGCGGTTTGTAAATGGCTAACTGACTCATAAAATAATGATATGTGAACAAATACGAATACAATAGGTCTCGCGGTCGCGGGTTAATTTTGTTATCATTCCAAAAATTTATATCAGTAATTTTCTTATTAAATGAAATTATAAGAAGGAGAAATCGAAAAAACATACAGAGAAAATAATTCCCTGTGTTGTAGAAGGCAATTCCGGGATATCTATGTGTCTCTATGAAGTATTGCAGTAAAGAGGTTATAAAACAAAAAGGTTCAGATACGTGCAGCTAAACGTGAGTTATCCTGATTAAGGGCATTCTACTTGATAAATAAAAAAATTATTGTAGCAGGAATACGCAGGACAAAAAATATAATCCACAATAAACATGACTAACATTGTTATGCTCTGTACGTTAGAATTCAGTCGTATTATACATAAAATTATTTGACAATTTTTCTTAAAAATGTACCTAACTTATAGTCAAAAGTGTCTTCTATTCGGAAATACAAAAAGAATTGACAAAAACATTTAAAAATATCGTTGACAAGAATCAATGAATTCGAGTGTTTCGAGCAACGGTAACTTCAGGAGACCGTGAGGAAGACAAAAATGACTGAAATAACTTTCTGGAGCTGAAGTAGTGTGCTCCAATGTCTTTCAAATTATACTTGCTAAGAATTCCGAACGCGCACTTTGAATTTTGACATGATGGGCAGGTTTTTGACCCGATTCAACCAGTTTCATTCACGGGAGCCCCCGGGAATGAAAAATAGTAGTTTTTATATACCAGCATCATGAACGACCTTTTCTGTTACAAGAAATCGTTCATAGTCGGGCATATTACGGCACAAATGATGTATTAGCATTTTACGGCGCAAATGATTGCGTCATCACACATTCAGCCAATCGCAGCTAGAGAATCGTGCGGAGGTAGAGGTAAACGGAACAGCCGACCACCGTTTTCTCGCACAGATGTCAAATACCCAAAACGTCACAAAAAAGTTATTACGCAAAATTAAGTTTGATTCTCTTATGTATTTATGTTATATAAAAAATATCGTATGCAACTCATTTATAATGTTGCTTTATTGCATTCGTACAAATTTGAAAACTCCATCCTAACATCGATCGTTTTCAAAACATGTACTACTCTTGCAATAAAGCTTAACGTTATAAACTAATTGCATAAAAGCATTTATTCACATGGATGAGCAATTTATACCACAAGGAAATAAAATGTTTTATTTACGATTGAAACGATTAGTGACTGATGCGAAGTAGGAGACAGGAACCATATTAACTATATAATTATTAATGACATTTTGCATTTATTCACAATCAATATAATTTGCCATCGCAAAAATCAATTTCCACATCATTGAATTCCAAGAACTTTACAAATATCTTTGTAACTGCTGACAGGGGACAGAAGTAACTGTGTTTGTAATGTCGTTGAGCCATTCCATGTCAAATTGAATGACACAAATTGTCTAAAATTTCACATGTATTATTTATTTCTTATTTTTTCTATATATGATATGAGCTAAATAGGATCATGGTTATTCTTATAATGTCTACCTTTATTACTTTTAGAAATATTGCATTTTGAAATTCATTAAAAGTGACCTACATCACTAACTTTAAAATGTTATAATTAAATATTACATATGATTAAAATTAATATAATAATCATAGTAATAATAATAATAATAATATAGTAATAATAGTAATAATAATAATAATAATAATAATAATAATAATAATAATAATAATAATAATAATAATAAAACTTATCTGTATTTATAATTATAAATTTGTCAAAATTTAATCTGTAAGTTCAAAAAACATTGTTTTTTAAGATTTTACTGACTACTATTTTTGGCTCATTTTTTTTATATTTTATATTTTCTTTGACGAATTATTTTTGTTAACAATGCACATAAAAAATATAACAATACAATCTTTGTAAATGCATCAGATGTGTTTGACAACAAAGTAAAGCAGAGAAGACGGATACCAGAGATGAAAATAAAGAACATCAAGTTCGTGTTGCGGAAGCCCTTGCACTCCACAAAAATGAAGAGGAAGATGTCTTTCAAACCAACTATATGAAGTATGGAGGAATCTGTTGAACCCTAAGACCTACGCTGCCGAGAATTATCTTTAAACGAGATACAAAAGGCATCATCAGCAATGTCAACCACATAATAACTGATCAGTTAAAAGATGAAAGCTCACTAGATGACTTGCATACTCTGACAGACATTGGAGCAATGACAGTTCTCATTCTTAATGGGCAACACGTCAGTAGTACAAAGCCAGTACGGAAGAAAAATCCCAACACCCCACCATGGGAGCGAAGACTATGTTACAAGATTGATCAGATTAGAAGGAATATTGGCGTACTGACCCAATACACAAAACCGAATGCTTCAGCTTAAGTTAGGTGAGCTGGAGCAATTGTCTTGGAGCGCCTGAAGACGCAGGAGAACACTGGACTGGACACGGTACTGGACACTCAAAAACAAAGGCTTTCTGCACTTGCGAAGTGATTAAAACGTTACTGGAAACGTCAGGCACGTCGTAAAGACAAACCAATTTAGAAACAACCAAAAGAACTTCTTCAGAAAACTAAGACCCACAGCATCCAGTATAGAAGCAGACGGAGACATCACACTCAAAGCTGAGGACACTTTCAGTTTCTGGCAAAACGTGTGGGGTGAATCTGTTGAACACAAAAAGGCCAAATGGCAGAGGACTGAAAAGCAACGTATGACCAGATTGAAAACAATGTTAAACTGGAAAATCTATGAAGAAGAGGTGAAAATAGCCCTGGCAAAAACATTGAACTGGAAGGCTAAGTATTTTGGAGATGAGAAACAGGCGCCATACTACTCTTATGAACCGCCACCCCTAAGAGAGGATGAGAACTGCAAACTTTATTGGAACCGCCCAATACTAACAGATAAACAAATTCCGAACAACATCCCGGATATTGTACTGGTTTTAAAGACTGAAATGAAAACCTTTATCATTGAGCTTTTGAGATTTCAATAAACTTTTTCAGGAATCACTTGATACGTTTTGTTAAACAAGTGCATTAAATTATAAAGTACACATGTAATGTAAATATTTCAATGCAAGGTTTTCAAACAAAATTAAAGGTGAGTAATTTTGAAAAATTAACAAATTTTCATTAATATTGAACTAATGTCATGTGATTTAGTTTATTCTTCTCTTTCTAATCTAAGATTTAAAGAAAAAATTTCATCCCATTTGGAGAATATGTTATTATTGTATTTTTGCACAATCCTCATGATTTGACTCACAAGCAAATGAAAACTTCTAATATTTGAAAATGGTAGTATTAAATGATTTATTGAAATAATATTGAAGAATATAATCTATTGAAAAAATCTCTAGTTTCAATATTGAAAGTGTTTGAAAAAGATTTAAACATTTGGAATTTTTGAAAAATCAGAGGTTTTAATGAAAATCGGAATTATTCAGTAATTATAAGGTCCCAAGATCAGAATTATTCAGTAATTATTTTTTGCTCCAAGTGAGCAAAAATTTAAAGGAAATTGAGCAACCTTTTTTGGGAAATTAAAATAATTTTTGGTAAATTGATGTGATTTGACTCAAAATTTCATGAAAGCAACTCATTTTTGAAAAAAATATACATGACATTAGTAATGTAATTTCAAAGAATAAATTTACTTAAGGAGAGAAACACCTTCAAAAATGTAGTTGTATGAGGGATCCCAAAAATGATGAACTTTGCCAATTTTTGTTTTCTTAGATTTTTAATAAAAATTGGGCCAAGCAATTTTTATAATCACACTTTGCTCTATTTGCGCTAAAAATGAAAAAGGAAAATTGAAGCCATTTTTTTTTTCAATGAAAATGTTATAGTGGCTGCATGTAAAATAACCCCAAGAATTAAAACTTCCTTTTGTAATTCGCCTGCAGTGCGGCCAAATAGATTTGTTTTCTGCAGGACGGCCAGATATTCATTTTAGGGAAAATCCTAAAGATGGATTGACACTAGTGTTGTCTAGAGGTAGACAGACAAAATAAAACTACACGGTTTTGGTATCAGGTATTTCCATCAAATCTTCACATTGATGTTGCAGTATTACATCACATTCTCTACATTATGTGTATAAGAATGACAAAAGTCATTCATCAATTGTTGTGGCATTTGATGAGGAATAATTCTATTATCAATTTCATTTCACTTATCAAATAAGGATTTTGACAGTTAGAATGAAAGTCATTCAGACGAGATGGCGTGAACTGTGTATATTTTTTTTAGCCATTAAATTCAGAATATGAACTAAAAACTTAAATTTTTAAATGTTTTTGTAGTGTATTTTTCAACTATATTTTAATGCTTGAGTACTACATGGTTTGAAAATGAGCGACATCAGGAGCTTATTTTCAAATTTGTGTGAATGCGCTACAGCCATGTGTGGGCTACGACATGTGTGTGTAGCAGGTGGGGGGGGTGCATGTGGGCGTGCGCGTGCGTGTGTGTGTATGTGTGTTTGACATTTTCCGGCGCACGATTACAATACTTTCTCTTCTTACATTAGTAAGTGCGAGGAAGTAAAAGGTGGTCGTCTGTTTGATTAACCGCTACTGCCCCACGATTCTCTCACTGCGATTGGCTGAATGTTGTGATGACGCAATTATTCATGCAATAGATGACAAATATGTCATAATCTGGGCCATTAGGTGTCATTACAATTTCTTGTAATGAAAAAGTTTGTTTATAATGCTGGAATAAAAAAAAAATATTTGTAATAGTATTAAGAGAAATCGATTAAAAGGAATATCTATTAAGTTATTAAACCATAATAAGATTTCTTTATGTACTTTTCTCTGGTCACAGGTTCTGGAGAAATAATTGAGGAATCTGCCTTTTGTGCAATGCTCACTGAAAACATCCCAGCTATTTATCCAGTATATGAGCTAAGTAGCATAGTATTTTTTTTCCTGCCAATGGTAATAATGATTTTTTTGTACGTACGGATGGCTCTTACCATTTGGAGACCGCACAGTGTTGGTAAAAGAGTAGAGGGCTCCATCCACCGCAAAATAAAGCAGAGCCAAAACCGCAAAAGTATTATTAGAATGTTAGGTAAGACATTATATTAATATTTTATCATAAGTAATACACATGCACTGGAAATTTTCAATAAATTTATCTGAAAATTTCCAATCCACAAGTGGTATTTAATAAGACTGCTCCACAAATGAAACTACCTCCATTAAAGTTTCAGATTGTGTCATATATTATACTGTATTCATGCTCCCAGTGCTCACAACAGCACTTCCTATGATTGATGTATCACACCTTGAGGCCAGCAGGGAGGGGGCAGTAATAAAATTTGTGGAGGATACACTGGTTTATAGGTGCATACCAGATGTATATTCATTTTTGCATTTTTGCATTTGCTAATTTCACCAGTGGAATTGTCAACTTAATATTTAATTCTAGTGGGAAAGTTTGCAATTTTCTTCAAGCTATATTTTGGCTTTATCAAAAAAATATCAAGGTATTGAAGTTGATTATACCAATTACACTTGAACTTAATTGCTCTAAGTGCTTCAAGTAAGAAACGTATTTTTATCATTCTTTCAGCAAACTTTTCAAATTTATTCAAAAATACACAAACAAGTGCTACAGCACCCCATTCTTTCTTCTATAAATGTAAAAGTTACAAATTATTATGATTTTGCAGCTTCTATCTTAATAACACTTCATCCTTCTCTTGAAAACTCCTAACAAAATATTACCAAGGGACTCCAAAACAATTCATACCTTAATATTTTATTAATTCAAATATTCATTTATAAATATTCAAATATATCAAAATTCAGCCAGGCAACATTTTGAATGTTTTCTCAATGTTCTATCACTCTCGGTTCCAACACTTCGGAAAATTCCCAGAAAATTAAATAACTACTCATATTTTGAAAAAATTGTACATCAACTAATTTAAAGATCTAATATCAAGGAATAGATTGCATTAAGAAAGAAATTTGTAGCTTCAATATTAACAGCCTGGGACAGGTTTCAAAAAAAATTTAATTTTTCATGATGTAACTCCAAATTGTGCAAAAACTACTAATATTTTGAAAAAGTTTTCATGAAAATATTTAATAATTTAATATGGAGGAAAAAATTCCATTAAGAAAATATCTCTATAACAATGTAGTTGTAGGAGGGTGTTGAAAATATTTTGAATTTTGCAATATTCAAAATTCTACAGGTTTTAATGAAAATCATATCTATGCCATATTATTAATCAAATTGTTCTATCTGGCAGAATTATTTTTTTTTGAAAATGTCCTAAGTTCTTACAAAGTACCACCAACATAAAAAAAAAATCCCTTTCAAATTCACAGGGCCAATCAGAGAATATTTATGTATAAGGTTTCGGTACAGACAAGAATGAGTCAGATATTACATTTTGACAAAGTTTCCCTTTTTCTAATTAAAGAACCCCAAAATCTAAATGCTGATCTTTTGTAGAATTGCATAACTTTCCCTATATACATACCTATAATCAAGAAAGTAAATTTTGTTGAAACAAATTTCTAAACAGTATAAACATACGTCCATCTCCCTTAGAATGAAACTGGTGTTTGAAAGCAAAACAAGTTCTTTACATAGAAAATATTGATATTTATTATATTATATTTGAATGAAGACTAAGAATGATTATTGGTAGCAAATGGCAAACTGCATATTATAATTGAATGATGTGAATTTACATAAAATAATTTCAGTTCTTTTAAAGACATTCCACTTTTGAATATTTTTTCATTGAATCCCTCAACAAATTTCATTGTTTTTACAGTTATTTTGTGAACTAATGAATAAAATAGTATTTTTTTTAATTTGTGTGTGTAATTTCATTTAATACAATAATAATCACATTATTTAAAGCATTTGCTATCAAAAGACTCTCATTCCATTTGTGGCAATTTTACAATAGGCAAAACTTCATAATCACATGAAGTTTGATACAAATTGGATTTGGTCACATTTTAGGTGGGAATAGTCTGGAGTTTAATTGTAGCTATTCACCTCTATTGTTTGCTTAAATATCATACAGAAACCCTAGAAATTCAGGGTTTTGAATTAAAGTTCATGCCATTTTCAAATGTTCTAATATATTTATTATTTTCTATTCCAGCTGCAGTGGTACTTGCATTCTTCTTATGCTGGGCTCCTTTCCATTTACAACGGCTTTTATATATTTATGGAAAAGACTCTCCCAATTACTTGAAAATAAATGAATGGATGTACTACATAACAGGATGTTTTTATTATTTCTCATCAACAGTGAATCCCATTTTATATAATGTAATGTCAGCAAGATACAGGGATGCATTTTTCAAGACATTATGTTGTATGAGTGTGCAACGTTCAAATTCTCGTGATAACTCAAGTTTTCAAGAAACCACAATCTGCTACACAAGTTCCACTTATGGTCACAATCGCAGCTTATCAAGATACAATCGTTATTCTACCTATCATGATAATGAAATTGCAGTAAAAGACAATGATCGTATTGAAAATTTTTGTGCATTATATCACAACAATCTCTCAGATAATTCACCACCAGATGTAGTAGTAATATCATCAAATGGCAAAACAGAATCCCTTTTAAATCACAAAAACAGAAATTGCAGAAACTGGAATAGAGGCACAGTGTACGAATCAAGGACAAATAATGAAAAGCATGGACAAACAAGTGTCGCAAGTATGTGTAAACCATGGAAAGCACACATGCAGCAACAAGAAACTTGTATTTAAAGAAAAATAATATTTTGTTGTTTTATTTATTACAAACCACCTCTGTGAATTACTGTTTTGTGGGCTGTGTCATTTGTTATATGTTCTCTTCATTCTCATATTTTTAAATAAAAATATCCATGTTTGTAAAAAATTCAAAAATACTCAATAAATGTTTCATTCCATTTCATCAAATCACTTACAGAAAATGTACTCAATAATATATTGCACAAAAAACCCTTACTTGTGTATTTAAGTAAGGTAAATCTAGATGAGCTCTTAATTATCAATGTCAAGAATGTTAAATGAAGAGACACTTATGTAAACATCATCATCATTTGTAAGGTTTAGGTCCCAAGATCTGTTCCTCGTTTCCAGAATTCCACTACACAAGTTACGGTGTTCCTGGTTCTTCCACTATTTCCTTGGTCTGCCGGGCTCTTTATTTCCTCTTGGCCTAGTTATTTACCATCTTTGGAAGTCTACTTGATCCCCTTCTTTTTATATGTTCTTGCCATTTTGTATGATATTTCTCTATTTCAGTGTCCAAATTCTTTGTTTTTAGTTGTTTTCCATATTACTTTGTTTCTTATTTTACCTTTTCATGTAATTTGTAGTACTACTCTCAGAAATCTCATTTGGGCAGCATCTATTCTCTGTTTGGCTCTTTGAGGGTCCATGTTCCACTGCCATATTGTAAGGTTGTCATTATGTTGTGGATTCTTATTTTTGTTTTCGTTCATGTTTTGGAAGTGTCTGTTGCCACAATGGATCTCATTAAATTTTGCCAGTTCTGTTTTAAAATTGTCCTCTCTCAGCAATATCTTGTTGTTTAGATATGTAAAGGTTACTATTTGTTCAATTTCCTGGTTTTCTATTACAATTTTTATTCTGAAGTAATCTTTTCTCCTATTCCCATTGCCTTGGTTTTTCCTATTGATATTTTCATTTTGTATTCTTTTGCTATTCTGTTTAAACTATGTTCTGCTTTTTGAAGTTCATCTTCAGTTGTTGCTAGTACAACCTGATTATTGGCATATAATATTGTTATTTTCTCGTTGTGCCTCATAATTATTATTCCTTATGTTTGTTTCTTCCTTTCTTCAATCACTTGAATTATAAGGGGGAGAGTGAGCATCCTTGTTATAGTTCTACTTCTATGGTTATTGCTTTGGAGACGCTTTCATGTTTTGTATTTTGACTTTTGCTTTTCAGTATAGGCTTTCTGTTGCTTGTATGAGGTGATTGCCTACTCCTTCTTTTAGTATGTTCTATAGTTTCTTCCTGTCTACAACCTTGTATGCTTTTTCATAATCTACAAATAAAAGGAATGTTAGTAGATTTTGTTCACTTCACTTAATTATTTGTTCCACTGTGAGAGATAGCATCAGTTGTACTTCTTCCTCTCCTAAAACCAAGTTCTTCATCAAGATTGTTTTCCATGCATTTTGTTAGTTTATTTCTCAATACACCTGCATACATTTTGTAACCTGTGGATTGCTTGGTAATTCCTCTATAATTTTCGCATTTGTTTTTTGCCCCCTTCTTATTAATGTTTATCACTAATCAGGTTTAGCATTCTCTTAGAATTTTTAGTTCTGTCCATATTTCATTTATGGCTTCACATAATATTGGGGGGGGGGGGTTCTTTTCCTGCATATTTCTCTTAATTTATGTTTAAATTGTCTGGTCCTGGGCTTTTCTGATACTTTGGGTTCTTTACCACCTCATTCTTCCATTTCTGTGTCTGGTGTGTTATTTCTTGCTTGTTTCCACATCCCTTTGTAAGTATTGCATTAACATAAAACATGTAACTTATTCATATCAATTACTGATATTTCCAATTTTCTGACTCAAAGAAAGTAATTACACTACATCAATGTATCTATTAATATAAAGTCTATATCATTACATCTGTCAATACAAAACACCAGTACCATGGACTTCAAAATCTGGACAAATCACAAAAATAAGTGGTAACTTGAGACGTCAAATTTACAAGCATTACAATATTTTTATAGAAGGCTTAAAAATAATTAAACATTATTAAATCTAAAGAAGATATTTTAATTATTTCTTTTTATTGTCATTCAATTAATCTTCAAAACAAAATTATACCAAACAAAAAAGTGTCAAATGTTTAAGTCACAAGTCAATTATGAGAATGAAAATACAGCTATACCAATTATATTTACTATAGTTAAGTGCAATGCTTTTAAAATATTCAGAGAAGAATGAACTTTCATCAATGTTGAGATCATACATAAAATTACATCAACATAAAAGACCATCAAAATAAGTCAATTACATTTAAAAACATAATGAAATTTAACATTATTTTAACTTGTCATAGTTTTACATCTTCAATATTTTGATATCTTACACTAATTTCCCTTTTTTCACAAAAGTGAATAAAAATTAACTGATAAAATTAACATATTACTATGAATTACATTGTTTCCAAATTAAAAACCCAACTCACTCCTCAGGTAAGTTTTCTTTGGTTTGCCGATCTCCTTTGAGAGCCCCTTGTTCCATTTCCCAAGTTCTGCTGTTCATCAGTTAGTTTGCAATGTTTCTCTCCCCTTACAGGGGCAGAAATCGACAATGGAGTAGTTGGTATGACAAATTATTTTGTTTAGGGTGTTTGAGCCATGGTAGGGGGCAAAAGGAATGGGAACGGGATAAGGGTGGGGATTTCATAGGGAAGATTTTTAGGGTGGAGAGGTATCATTTAGTGAAATTGCAATTGATTTATAGGGATCTTAGCAAATTCAGATGGTCTGTTTTGTTAGTCAGACCTCTGTGTTAGGTATTGGAAGTTGTAGGATGATTGAAGGGATGATGATGAATTTGATTTTTAATGGAATATCTGGGTGGTTTCTTAGGATGTGTTTGTGGGGAATTAAGGAATTGTGGTGTTTCTGAAAGACAGATTATCGATTCTTTTAATTTGAGCAATTGCCAAGTTGTGGATATGGATGATGTGAAGATATTGTGGAGGGTCCTTATCGTGAAGTCATTATATTGGGTGTAAGAAGGTGGACGGAATATTATATACATAATACAATTCTCTGCTTCTGCTATTGTGGTTGAGTTTTATTGTGACATTGGGGGTCCAGAAGGAATGGATACATCAGGATTGGTAGGATCTATTTAAATACTTGTATTTGAAAACCTTTTTTTTTTTTTTTTTTGGTTTTTCGGACATGTATTTTAGAGATGTATTTGAATATATAAAATAGGAGTATTTAAAAAAAATTTATATTTTTATTTGATATTTATGCCACCATCCAAATCTATTAATGTATATTTCTGAAAGTATGATAGAGAGAAACAAAAAACAAGGCGAAACTATCACAAAATTAATTAAATTTACAAAAAAAGAATCATTACTATAAACTACAACAAATCAATAAATATTATATCAGATATGAATTACACTTTAATGTTCCTGGTCAGAAAGCACTCTTGCAATAAGCTCCTAAAATAAAAATCAAACTTTATAATCTCAACCTGCATTGAAGTTTAGCAACGTTTTCTTTGTATTATTCAAAACTCATAATAAATATTACACATAAAAAATTTTAAACAATACACCACTAATAAAATACACCAAGTTGAATATTTTTGAATCAACATTTTACATAACACAATTTGTTTCAATCTAATACATACCAGATACAGAAGTCATATTTGGAATGACAAAAAAAAATAACCCTTATAAAACTTAAACCGATATTTAAATAAAAGATGCATCCAATTATCTCTTCAGTCTCCTTGCGATGACGAAAATGTTTAGGAAGATCACCTGTGACTTTCCGACTTCAAAAATTACACACCTATGCATTCATTCCAGTAGAAGTTAAGAAAGATCACATCACCTATTTTTACATTGAATACAGGAAATATCAAGGCATGTGAATTCTGACAGAAAATAGTATTAACAAAAAAATGTTCACACAAGCCTACAATCCAAGTTCTGTCCTTTCCGCCACATGATACAGTCCAAGCAATGCTTCTTGCAATGCTCTCAAGCAGGCTATATTTGCCTGATACCCTCCAGCCCTTTCCTGGTCAGTTTCAGACCGTACATTTTTCACATAACCTGTTTCCTCTATATCATGCCAGTGTGGAGGTTCAGGACCATCTGTTTCTATTTCCATTGGGCTATAAATGAATGGCACACCTTCATCCACTTTAGGAAGAGGTAAAAATCCAGACTGTTGCTGCATTCCAAATCCAATGCCAGTGGAAAATTGTGTAGCTTTTGGAACCGGAGCCTGGGCTTTCACTTCCTCCTTTGCATTTTGAGCAAATGTTTCTAAAATGTTTCTTGCATCAGCACTAGAAAACATTAACTCATCAATCAGAGCTTCTTTGGCTCGAATTTTCTTTTTCTTTTCTTCTTCCTCAAGTTTCAAACATTCTTTCCTCCGTATTTCTTCATGAGCTTTTTCCATTTCAATAAGTCTTTCTATTTCAAGCTCATCCCGACTCACCTTGCTTTTATTTCTCATAATAGTATCCCTATTATCTTTTTTATATTGCTCAATTTTTTTATTTGTGGTTACAATGTCAATATTATTAGTTAAATTATACACAATAGACTCTACTTCTTCAAGATAATCATTATATTCACGAAGCGTATTAAAATCTTCTTCTCTTTTGTTGAAATCTCTGAGAACACGTCGTCTTATATCCACTTCCTTTTCAACCATGGGATCTTCAAAGAGCTGAACCCGAAAATTACACCTTCGAAGTGGCACATTGCATTCAAGACATGAACCAGCTCCTTTTAAAAAAAGTAAATCTACACACGCCTCGCAAAGAGCATGTCCACAAACATTTACCATCAACTTCATTGATGGTTTCCTATATTTTGAGGTCTTGCACCTTGGGCAGATTTGATCATCCATTGTATCGAACGGTTTGCCTGCAAGATATTTGGAAGTAAAAGTATTGCAATTTAATAATAAGATTTCAAATATCAAAAATAGTATGAAAAATTACTCACAAGTTCAAGATGCAAATATTAGAAGGCAAAAATCTAATCACAAAATGCTAAGACATTTAAGGCTTCTGCAGAATGACAATGTTCCTTATAGTAACCAAACAAAGAGTATCGCTAGAACGCTTCACGTTACACAGCACAAATAAAATACATTCATTTCATAAATTCCCTTTCATGAACGTGACAACTCGAGGATATCATAACCAAAACCTAGGCCATTCTCATGTTGGCAACGTTCGCAATGCTGTTCATGCCATTACAACGTACCAACCACAATTTTGACTGTGCATTTATTCCAAGGAAATATTTTTTAACCATATTCTAATCTCCTTGGTTCAGTCAAAGAGTAAATCTCCTGGGTTGAGTCAGAAACATTTGCCCATGGTAGATGGCTTTCACCATGCACGCATGGCTTCCACCAGCTTCCACCATGCATGGCTTCACCATGCATTTGCCTGTCATTGATTCCATCTCACACGAAAACGGTTAATCCTATTTAAACATGGTGGTTCTTTATGGTCACAAGGAGGAAGGAGAGGGGAACATTGCAATTTAATTGGGAGCTCTCATACTAAAAAAATGCAAGAAAGCTCACGATTGGATGACAGTCTCTCCGTTGGTCCGTCTCCGTGGCTCCGTCTCTGGTTGTGATCTTAAAATGCCACTACGGTTAAATTGGTGAATACAATCGTTTTCCTAACCACTTTTAACATCCTTGCCTCAGACTCCTGAGATTTGTACAGTTGGTGTGTATGGAGGTATCAAGGAGGTTATAATATAATATATATTACAAGTTCCTTGGGAGGTACTGACAATAACTTCCTGTTCCGTTTTTGGAGCGTCCTGTTTTGCTTGTGTTATTGCTATACTTGCCTGTAAGGAATTACATTTGTAAATTTAAAGGATTATTTGAATGATGGTTATGCATTTTTGTCGATACATTAATTAACGTGGTGATTCAATACAGTTTTTTATTGTATAAATATCAAGTTCCTTGTATTTACAAAATAGTAGATTTGGGGGGAGGGGTGGTGGTAAATTTATTTCTCGACTACTTATGAAGGAATAAGTATTTTCATAGCAAATAAAACGTGTGTAAAAATGTCCATATTTGCAGATTGCATGGAATATGAGTCGTTCATTTCAAAATCTCTGAAATAGAAAACTAGTGACGCAGCCATGGCTCTCCCGGTAAATTACAAACAGATTGCTGTGTCGTCTCCGGCACCAATGACCAGCAACCGTGAGTACTTATACGAGATATCTGCCAAACCATCCATCGTTCCCAAAACAATCCCCAATCCATTTGGTAGTTTAGTATTATAATTTAAAGAAATTTAACTAGTATTATAAGTTGGATTAATATTGTATGTATGCTTGTGACAGTACCCTGAAGTTCAAAACAAGTTGGAAAGTGTTAAAGTCTTTTAACAGTTGTTTTTTTTTTCTCTGAAGTGTTGATTACACTTCAGAAATTATAATTCTGTGAACATATTGATTTTCGTTACTTGTTAATGGAATTGTAAGAAGAAACTTGTCTTGGGAAGAACCTTGCTGAGAAATGTGAAGTAATTAAGCTGTTACTAGTTTTAAGGTCCTTAGATATTATTTTCAGGCTAAAATAAGTGTTATTGACCCTTGCAAACCATTATTAGCTGTAATATTGTGTTGTCTTAATTGTGGAATGTTTCCTGTGTTTGGTGATTTCTACCAAAAGATCAGCATCTCACAAGTGTTAATAAATATACCTTTTTTTCCATTGGGTGACATAAAGGATAGATATGAGTTAATTTTATTTATATTTGTATGTGAATGAATATGAATTCCATCTATTTGTCTTTTGTCCATCTTCCTAGAATTCTTTGAAGAAAAGTGGGATATGAATAAAAAGCCCTTTTGGGAGACTTGTAGTGATTGTGAAAAGTACTGTAAAAACAAAATATATTTTTATGGAGGTTTTGAACTTGGTTCTTAACATGTTAAATCTGAATTTAATCTCTGATAAATTAATCGTTTCATTCATATCTGCTAATTGTGACAACTGCCAGGAGATGTTTAAAAAATTGCCCCTTAATGGACAAGGAAAAGAAAAAAGTAAGCATAATATCTGAACTTGAATGTCAAGTCAGCATGGAATAATTTGAAAATTTATATGCACATTTTCGTTTACTCCCCTTTACATGAAATTTGGGATAATTTCATGTAGAACTTAACTCTCAGCAAAATAAAATTGACAGCACTAAAAGTTTGACAGGAAAATATGCTTATATCTTGAATAAAATATTGATCATTAAAAATTTTACATTAGATTTCCAAATATACTGTTTTTGAGAGTATGTGATGAGCAGCTCACATATCCAGATCTACTTCAATGGAAAAATAATGTTGCAATTGTATCAGAAGTCTCATCATCCTTAAGAAATAAAATGAATTAGCACTATAAAGAATACTTATTTAATTATTGTATTTTTCTGTGTTTTAGAAAATTATTTTCTAATTGTAATGTATATTTCTCTTGATATTTGTAAATTTGTATGAGTTTCTGTGAAGTAGTAGAATAAAAGGCACTGCAGATATGTTAGAATGCATAAAATGAAATTGGAGGTTCATATAGAGGCTATATATAAGTGCAGTTTATATATATATATTTACAGCTATAGTCAGTTTTTTAATCCAGAATAACATTCTTTAGACTTCCTATTGTGTTGTTTAGTATACAAGAGGTCCAAAGAAGGGAGGAATAACTAAAATAATTTGGGAAATAAACCCATGCATATTAATAAAAATACACAAAAAATGTCTGCAACTTTAATGTTCCAGAATTTCATTTGAATCTACTTAATCTTTGTAGTGACCTATTCCTTCTACCAGAGGCATATTTAGTAAAGTGGCAGGTATTGAATTTACACCCCAATCTTGACTTTAGATATGTTATTTCTTGGTTACATGCATTCTATTCTGGGACAACAATGACAGCAAAGAGAAAATGAACACAATAATAAAATTTTCCTTATTTGATATCCATTAATAGCACACTTCACAGTATAGCAATAGTGAGGCCCTTTCAGTTCAGTTCACCTGAGTCTTACTGGAAAAAACATATTTATCCCACCTTTTTTCATGTGAAAAGTTTATTTCCATAACTATACAAAATTTTCAGTAAACTATTTTCACAAATGTAGAATTCTGAAAGCTGCCCCTAATCATTAGCACCCGTGGTATGTGCCATATCTGCCACATTTTAAATATGTCACTGCCTTTTGCCCCATACACTTTCAATTCATCAAGTCAATATTGTAGATGGCCTTTATGTGACCAACTGATAGGAGTTTCTGGTTCACATTCGTATATTTTTTGTCTTAATTATATTTAGTTTTGTGCTTGATGTCTGTAAATTTGTAGTTTAAGTATAAATTTGTAGTTTTAAGAATTTAATTAAACAATTTTTAGTCTACTGACAGGTTCTCCATCTCACTTCTATAATTGCTGGCTGACCACTTACTCTCACAGTTCACACAGGAATGTAGGGCAAAAATAACAGTTATTTTTGCTTTTGACATAATTCTGATTGTTTTAGACATCATCCAAAATGGTTTGAAAATTATTATAATTGTCATCTATTCACATATAATACAAAATTTTGTGAGTAATGAGAACTAGATGCTTATTATATTTTGTAACAGCATTTTAGTTCTGGTTTGCAAGAATTTTGGTTTTGAATCGTTTATTGGCATTCATTGCAGCTTTCTGCATGAAGCTAAGGTTAATTTGGAGCCTTCCATTAACAGCTTAGAGCTTTTGTAGTTTTGATAAATAGCATGTGTATGAAGTTCCTATCCACCATTGGAATGTGATTCCACAAAGTATTCACATCATTTCAAGTTCACAGAGAAAAGAAACAAAGGATACGACAAAAAGATGGTCTTCTCTTACTTTCTTCCAAATTTTCATGGTAATATTGTTATTTTACTTCATCTACTCTTGAAATGGTTGAATTTTTCTTAGCAATGCCTGTTGGTGCAACAAACAAATTCAAAATTTTTATGGTGTTTAAAACCATACAAAAATCTTTTAAATTACCTTTTCAGTTTTTGTTGTTTTTTGTGCTTTTGTAATTATCATATTCTCATTTTGTTCCATTTTTATTTTAACTTGCACTTGAAGTGAGTATTAGTTTTTGTTGTTTTTTATGTACTAATGATGTGAACACTTTAAATCCTGAGTTTCCAAAATATAATGGTAATTGAGGGAAATGCCACCGAGAGCATTTAAAATTGCCATATTATATCGATGCAGTATGGTTGGAATACCTAATGTTGGTATTATTTCCTTCTGTTACCATTTTAATTTGAATTTATCCCTTGTTTTCCTGGTTGAATGTATCCCCATAACTACCAATTATAATTTAGATAACAATTTCCTACCCTGTAGAACAGTTTTGTCATGAAATGCTTTTTTGTATTCCTTAGATTTGCTGTCAGCTGGTGCTCCTATGACATTCAACATTTTGAAAGGTGAGCATCTGTATTGTGTAAGTGCTAAGGATCCAAGCAGCAGCACAGCACATTTGTAGCATGATAATCATGATGAAAAGAGTTAATTTCAGTAAACAGATTATCAGATCATGAAATTCAAAGCATTGTACAGATCTACTTTCAATATGAAAATTTCCTAAGCAACTTAATAGCCTTAAAATCTCAATCCTTAATAAATCTTAATCGTCAGTGTTGGTTATAGAAATTTCAATGACAAATAAAGGTTAAAAGAATTCTATGTCTCTTCTGCTTTCCCCAGTTTCACGTTCAGGTTTGTAAGACCACAGTTATTTCTGCAATGTTCATACATATATAGTTGGCTGTGAACTATTGAATGTATGGCACCAGTTGTACATTCTTCTCTTCTGTGCCTTTCGCATTAAGATATTTATTTTACCCTTTCCTTCATAGGTAGGTTGCCTTTGCCTATTTGTTTGCTTGACTGCTTGCATGAGCTTGATGTCTGCTATTACAAGAATATTTTTGTTTATATTTTAATGCAAAGGATTTGCCCAACATAAAAACACAACACTCAACATCATATAATGTAAAGTGTTATAATTTTCCAGATTTTCGAGTAAATGTAAAACAGTATTTTATGATATTAGTTGTAACTGTGAATAATCATGTTTATGTACATTTTATTTTTACAGAACGACTGAGAGCATCAAGTGCTTCTAGTTCTTCATCTGGATCAGCGGTAAGAAGGATATTTGTTGTTTAGAAATAAAATTTGTTTGTCTTTGTGGCATTTAGTTTTCAAGTATTGTTTCCTTGGAAATATTTCAGAAGGATACAACTGCCAATCAGAATCCATTTATTACTACCTCCCATGGGCATCCTGGTTTCACCCCACAAAAAGTTGGGAAAGGGACTGGTGTAAGTCATATGGTATTGGTGGCTGTTCAGAAACTTGAAATATAGATCATATGTTAAAAGAATTTGCATTTCAGGGTGACACAAGAGTACCAAAGCCACCTAAACCACCTGAAAAACCCCTTATGCCTTACATGAGATACAGTAGGAAAGTTTGGGATCAAGTGAAAGCTCAAAACCCAGAATTGAAATTATGGGAAATTGGAAAAATCATTGGTCAAATGTGGCGAGATCTTCCTGAAGAAGATAAGACAGAGTATGTTGAAGAATATGAAG
The DNA here is from genome assembly GCA_011170035.1 of Teleogryllus occipitalis. NCBI lineage: Eukaryota > Metazoa > Arthropoda > Insecta > Orthoptera > Gryllidae > Teleogryllus > Teleogryllus occipitalis. The sequence continues at coordinate 18,756 of BLKR01004053.1, read as the reverse complement.
CTGAGAAGGTAATTAAATGCAGTGCCTCATTCAGATGAAAAAATTAAAATTTAAATGTGCATGTACCAGATATTATAGTGTAGTTCTATATTTAATTGATAGAACGAGAAATGTCTTGTATAATCTTCTTTTCTTTGCAGCAATAAAATCTAATTGGCATTCCAGTACTTAAAATTACTGTTGCTGATAAAGGTTTCTCCCTCCATTGAATTAAGGAGATACTATGTGAAAAAAGTGTATTGTTTTTACAGTTTTATGACATTTCAGGTGTTATACAATGAAGCTCTGAAAACCTATCATTGCTCTCCGGCCTATGTGGCCTGGATGGCGGCCAAATCAAAAGGTAGGCAGGCGGTAACACAGTGGATGACACTGTCTAGTTCCAGCCTGTCTTTTATTGGAGGTGTCAGTTAGAAGCCTTGCCTTCATCATGTACCTTTATCTCTCTTCTGCCTTTTTCCAGCTTTTTTGTGTGAAACTGATTTGGCATCCCAGAAGATGAACTCTTGTGCATTTGTACTAGAATTATACAAAGAGTAAGAAATGGGCATACACACAAGTAGTAATTAGTTTAATTTAATAAATGTTCTGATGTGGTTTTAAATAGTTGTTTAAAAATTTGAATTTCAAATTAGAAGTGTATGCCTCTTTCGTACTATCTGATAATGCTTAAAATTTTGTGCTGTGCTTATCTTTGGTTCATGAAACCATTGATATTAATTCAGTAGCTTATGTAATGTCTATTAAGCCCTGTTAAATTAGTGTTACCTTTCTAGAAATGTCCTGTCATGACTGTTAATTTTACTTTCATACATCCTTAGCTTTGTTTGAAATAATTCAATGCAGTGCTTTTCATTGCTTAATTTGGAGGGGGAAAAGCAAAGTTTTATGCCTGACTTGCTGTATATTAAAATTAATGTATGAAAAATTGTATTGATATCAAAAATAACTATGGTATAAATTAGTACATTCATTTTTGTCACTAAATTTCAATTGACTCTTAAGGAGAATAATTTAACAATGTTAAGGGGGCATGTAATAAGAATGTTTGAAAACTTATATTAGAATGTAAAACAGTTGCTGAAGCATTTTAAGGGGCTGTTCATATATTACGTAACGCTAACGAGGGGGAAGGGGGTTTGAAGCAGTGTTATGCTGCGGTACACTTGGGTAAGGGGGTCTTAAATATTAGTGTTACGTAACACTGATATTTATTTTTTTAAATGTTTAACCATTTTCTGTAATAATTCCTTTTATTCTGACTTATACTAAAATAATATTAATATATTAATAAATTTAATTAAAAAATATCAATAAATTAAAAAGTTTTGATGTATGAATTGTTGCAATAAATGGAAATGTTTCTTCAATAATGAATGTTTTTCTCATCAGTGGTATATTGATTAAATCTGATTTTGAAGAAAATATTCAAAAATGATCTTTATAGTTTATTTTAGATTCCAATTAAATTAGCCCTGTAGGCTTTGACCCATGCATCCTCCACAATGTTGTATGCTTGGCTTGTTCTGAAATTTTCTCAACAAAGTGGCCTTTCAAAAATTGTCCCCAATCATATTGCTAGGTCCGTTGGTGATGCACTCCGCATCACCAACTAATACTGACTTTAATTATCATAAATTTTAATACAAAACAAAAATTAAATTAGTACTATTTGTTATTGCTTTGATTTATTTTTACTTATTGCAAATGGCAGGTCTTATTAAGAAATTATTTACGATGGTTCAAGCATTTAGGGGATGGGGTACACAAAATACTCCAAATTTACATTACTTAATTTATGGACCACCCCTAAGAGCTTTTGAGTTGATAGCTAAAATGTATCCTTCATCCATTGAGGATCTCGGTGCATGCATTTTTAGCATGTTGTATGTTTTAATGCTTTGTTCAAAGCAATAGTCTTGACATGCACTGAAAATTGTTTGCAACTTCATCCATATACTTCGATGTCTTGTAAGCTTGTTTTTTTGACAGGATTTGGTTCCTGAGAGATTCACTGCTTATTTTTCTCTCACTTCTTGCCAAACCATGTAACTTGATTGCTTCTTTTCCCCTCTTTTCTGTCGTGTTTCAGTTAGAGTATGAGAAAAATTTGAAAGTGTATCACAATTCCCCGGCTTATGTGGCATATATCGCAGCCAAGAACCGTGGTAAGTCCGGTAGGTCCACCCCCATATCTCACTCTTGATGGTCGTTCGTCATGTGTGCTTGTTTGTAGTTTGTATGTTGAAATGCATCCACAAAGCAGTTTATACCCAAATTGTGCCAGTAAAATAATGTTTGTTTGTTTATTTGCAGTATTGTTAGTTTCTTACACGAGATAACAGATTATCCCTTCCCAAATCCCTACTCAATAACTGGAGTAGTAAGGGGGCATTGGAGATTAGCAAGCCATTCGTATCTTTTATTTCTTAATAGTTATGGTAACAAGCAGGCTTGAAATATAATCACCATAGTTGTAAAGTTACATAGTCTTGTTACAAATGTTCGTGTTTTCCAAATCTTAATGTGATATTGTTGTGATATTCAATCAGAATTCAAGAACTTTTAAAAGAGTATTTTAACAATTTTAAAATAATTTAGTTCTTCTTTTCTATTGCTGGATTGCGCAACTGATAGCATGTGGTGTTTGTATACTCGTTTCTTCTTTGCATTTGCAAACATGATTTGGGCTTAGTTTTCCTCTGTGATTATGTGGATTGCACCACCTTAAAGTAATGGTTGTTGAAGGGAAAATGTCACTATTTGATCATCTCATTATCATCATCATGTTTCTATTATTCTTAAAGTTATCTTTAAATTTAATATAATTTGCCTCCAAATTGACAAGAAAATGCCTTGCATGACTTGCAATGAATCTCACATACCTTACAAACTTATTTTTGTCAGTAATTAATGTTTATTTTTAATTCAATGTTGAGAATCATGTTGGTGTTTATTAATTAATTTGATGGATGTAGTTAAAAGGATCTGAATTCACATACACCCTTATTCTTTTATGAATTCAGAAAAATCATGCCACAAGAAGGATAAAAAAAAATACTTTCTATTCACCTTTTTTAGTTGTAATAAAATTTATTGAGTAGAGACAGTTAATGTGCACACTGCTTCAAATATATTAATAATAAAAGAAATTGCGGAATAAATGCTTAATGCAATATTTTATAACTTAACTGTCAATACCTTCTTGTGGCGTCTTGTAGATCAAGCTTATTTTATAATTGGATTGGTTTAATAGCTCAACAGGCTGCAGAAGAACGAGAAACTCATGAACGCTCAAGTGGTGGGACAAAGCCTGCTGATAGGCGAATAGATATTCAACCAGCTGAAGATGAAGAAGGTCAGCTTTTAAAATGTTTTATTTAAACAATATCATTGTTCTATTGGGAAAATCACATAAGTAAAAAAAGCTCTAACTTTATATTGTGCTCAGAAAAACTTTTTGTTACTTTTGTTTCATTTTTCACTTCTAAAGTGCATAAATGGTGAGTTTTAAGACTGACTCTACAGTGCAAAAAAGTAAATTTTAGCATTACATATGGGTGACAAAAAGTTTTCCAACTTAAACTGCATTAAAACAATCTGTGAAAGATGTTAACATACATGGTTTTTTCAATTGAGTGACAAAATTTAGTTTTGAAAGACTCCTTAGCTATTACTAATACTCCTGTTTATGATTTCATTTTAGATCAGGATGATGGTTATTCAGTGAAACATGTGGCATATGCTCGCTACTTGCGAAACCATCGTCTTATCAATGAGATATTTTCTGATTCTGTGGTTCCGGATGTGAGATCTGTAGTGACCACTGCTAGAATGCAGGTTCTGAAGCGTCAAGTTCAGTCACTTACAATGCATCAGGTATTTGACATTTTGCATGTGTTGTATTTGTGAATTAGTCAGTGACAAAATAAAAAATTTGCCTCTGTCATCACCAATTCTCTTCAAAAAATTATTAACTGTATGGTTTATTAAGATTATTTTTCTATTAATGTTTGACACTATTAACTTATTATTTAATGCTGAAAGAATTCAAGTGTCAGATTAAATAATTCTTTACTAATGTGTTTTGTAAAATTAATGAAAAACTTTACCAATTATATGGCATTTAGAAAAAGTTGGAAGCTGAACTGCAACAAATTGAGGAAAAATTTGAAGCAAAGAAACGCAAATTTATTGAAAGTAGTGAAGCATTTCAAGAAGAGCTGAAGAAGGTAACACCTCATTAAATCATTTCTGTTGCTATTTACGATGTGGAAAGAAACAATATATTCTATTAATATTGCAGCATTGTGTACCAGCTGTGGATGAAGAGACATTTCAAAGAATGGTAGAGAGGCAATATGATGTATTACGAAAAGAATACACCAAAGGAACAGAGGAATCACAAAGTAGTTCTGAATCAGCTGAAGAGACACAAACTCAGGCAAAGGTATTGTGATTTTTATTTGAATATTGGTCTGTTTTGTTGTGTGTTTTATTAATGTACATACATTTGTTAACATATCTATTTTGAATGCCATTCCGGAATGCGAATCGAAATCCATAACCTCTGTGAACAGGCTATGGAGGTGCAGCCTGCTACTAATGAACCAGAACAGCAGCAGCTGCCGCCTCAACAATCTCCCTCACAGCCACAGCCTCAACCTCAGCCTCAGTCATCACCCCAATCCCAAACTCAGCCACAATCTCAGCCTCAGCCTCCTACTCACTTGACAACTCCACAACACTTATCTCCTCAGCATTCAGTACCTCACCCTCCACAGCACCTGAGTCCTCAACATGGGCCAGCCCAGCATCCATCTGTGCCTCATCCCACTCCCCCTCACCCTGCTCCTCAGCACTCCCCCTTGCAGCATCCTACCACTCAACACCCTCCACCCCAGCACATACCTTCCCAACATGGTCCCCCTCCGCATGTGCCCCCTCATGGAACCTCTCCCCATGCTCCCCCCCACCATCCATTGCAGCATCCTTCTCAGCATATGCCACCTCAACACATGCCACCTCAGCACCTTCCTCCACAGCATCCCATGTCACAACATGCTTCATCTCCTCATGCCCCAACACAACATCTCCCACCCCAACATCCATCTCAACATCTAGGAGCCCATCCACCACAGCATCCTCCTCATCCACCATCTCCACATGCTTCATCGTCTCATCCTTCTCAGCATCCTCCACCACATTCTTCATCTCCTCATCCTTCAACTCAGCATTCACCCCACCCTCCTTCACAACATGGGCCTCCTCAGATACCTTCCCAACATCCTTCGCACAGCAGTATTCAGACTCCATCATCACAACAAACCCCTACACCCCCTACTCTTGCACCTTCTTCCCAGCCTTCATCATCTCCTGCACCATCACCTGGTTTGTCTCAAACACTTTCCTCGCAAGCTCCTTCTCCACATCCTTCCGGTCAACATCCACCTGGTCAGGCTCCTCCAGGCCAGCATCCACCCAGCCAGCATCTTCCTGGTTCTCATTCACCTGGTCACCTTTCCGGACAACATCCGTCTGGGCAGCATTCAACTGGGCAACATCCCTCTGGTCCACATCCTTCAGCCCAGCATCCAGGTCAGCATCCTTCTGGCCAACATCCTCCAGGTCATCCTGCTGCACAGCATCCATCTGGTCAACATCCTCCTGGACAACAGCATTCAGGGCAGCAGCATCCATCAGCCCAGCTTCCACCTGGTCAGCAGCATCCAGGGCAACATCCTCCAGGATCTCACCCACCTGGCCAACAACATCCACCAGGTCCTCATTCTGGACCCCATCCTGCTAGTCAGCATCCAAGTGGTCCTCCTGGTCACTCTGCCCCTCAACACCCACCTGGTCATCCCTCCAGTCAGCATCCATCTGCTCATCCACCTGGTCAGCATCCTTCTGGGCATCCTCCTGGGCACCCAGGACAACATCCTACAGGGCACCCAGGTCAACATCCTTCAGGACACCCCTCCAGCCAACATCCTCCAGGTCATCCAAGTGGTCAACACCCATCAGGGCACCCCACTGGTCAACACCCTGCAGGGCACCCAGGTCATTCTCCTGGACAAATTCCACCTGGACAACATCATCCAGGGCATCACCCTGGTCAGCATCCCCCTGCACAACATCCATCTTCTCAGCACCCTCCTGGACATCCATCAAGCCAAATGCCTTCAGCTCAACACCACATGGGGCAACATCCTCTCCAACACCCATCTCAGCATATGGGACATCCACAGCAAAGTGGCCATATGTCTCATCTGCAGCAAAGCCCACAGCATCCTCCTGTACCTCCTCATCATATGCAGCACCCACTGCCTCACCCACAGCAGCAACAGCCACAGCCGCAGCCCCCACAGCAAGGGTTGCAGGGCCCACAGCAAGGTTCTCAGGTGCAGCAGCCCCAGCAACCCCCACAGGGCCAGCCGCCCCAGCAGCCTCCCCCACCTTCCCAGGCCATGGACACAAGTTCTGCTGGGCCGCCTGGCCCTCCTGGAAAGGCGAGCGAGCCTCCATCTCTCCCTAAACCAATGCCATCATCAGCTTCTCCGGTAGGTCCTCCAGTGACTCCCCCGCAGGGTCCACCACAGCCCCAGATGCCAACGCATCCTAGCCAGCCACCTCCTGGAGGCCTCCCCTCACAGTCCCCTCACATGCCCCCTCAATCACATCCAGGAGGCCCTTTGTCTCAGCAATCCCCAGCTGGCCCTGGCCCGTCACCCTACCAGCAGTACCCAGGGGGTGCGAATCCACCCCCGCAGACAGTGCCCCTGCCCCCCAGGCCACCACACCCTCAGTATCCATTTCCTCAGCAGCAAGCTTATCATCAACCTTACTCACAATACCCTCCCCATCCACATCCATATTATCAGCCTTATCAATACCACATGCCACGTCACTATCATCCACAGCAGCATGCAGAAGCCGCCCACCCTGTGAGTATTCACACAGTACAGTTGCATGGGGTTAATGGTTGATGTGTTCCCTTGAAGCTTAAGTTAAAACTTACTAATAATAGAAGTTAAAGTTGAGAAAGTATATTTCTTCTGTGATAACTATCTTGGAAATTATTTTCCACTCTGTATCAAAGTTTTCAGAAAACCCTAATATTACTTAATGCTTATTTTCTTATGTCTAATTTTACAATTAGCATTTGTGTTCTCAATTTTCTTTGAAACGTTATACTGTATGTACTGTAATTAAATATTCATGTGTGTCTCGCTCATAAGACTTTTTAAGCATAAGTTTGCCAGAATTTGCATGTCTAAGTAGTGTATAAAATATTCATATTATTGTTTCTGAGCTTAATTGCCTTTTTCATCAAAGTCTTGTTCTAATATATCAGTTGACTTAGACTTTATTAAAATAATTAAATATAAAAATATTAATTATGACAATGTACAAACAATTAAAGACTAGAAATGGAAAATGCTGAAAGTGCCAAACTTACTCACTTGCGCATTAAGCATCTGAAGGAACATACTCCTATCTACATACAATGGAGCAATTTTAGTTAGGGCACATTTCTGATTCTTCCAACTTTCCCTAAGTTATTTGTCTTACTACATTCAGTGGTTGTAATTTGATGCTTTCTGCATTTCCCATTTCCAGTCTGATTATTCTGTGAAATTCAGGAAATTATATTAATGACAAGTCATCATTAAGGGAAGTAAACTGTGGTTTGTTCGTTAGTCTGGAAGTAAGAATAACGTTGGTTAGTCTTGTAGTAAAGAATTTTATTAATTAATTAACCCTTGGATGCATGACCTACTATTTTACCACTTTTCCATGACCCGGGTCCAAAAGACCCGGTGTGTATTTTCTGGATATTCTTGAAATAAATAGCTTTTCTGCGTATTTTAATGAACATAGATATTTATTTTGACAAATTGAATGTTTAGAATTAAAGCTTAAACCATTTTAAAATTAAAACACATACAAAATATTATATTGTTTGTTACATTGTTTTTTAAATTATCCTAATTATCTGCAGTTTTCACAAATCAAAATGCTGTGTTCCTTGCAAACGTGCTTGTTGCATTTGCAGCAGGTTGTCATAACTTTTCTATCTTTAGATGATGGGCATACACAACATCTTTTTTCATTGTTAGACGTTTCTCTTTGTTATCAGAATTTGCAGGTATTGCTTCACCTAAAAACTTTTCTATGTCCATCCTTATGCTTCTTTGTAGAGATGCTTTAGTTGATCTTTCCATCATATAAGGCTTCATCATTTCCATTGACAATTCTTTAAGAAATAGGCGCCTTTTATGGGATATCTTTGGATAAAAATTTGGATGTTGCCATTGGTAAAGAATAAAGGCATTCAAAGCAGCGATATCCATTATATTACACCAAAGCGCCATCGGCCATCTTTTTGTTTGACGCTTGCAGGTGTAATTATTTACTTTCTGGTCCATGACATCAACACCACCTTTTGTTTTATTATAAAATATTACAATTTCTGGTTTCTTCTTCATTGTACTTTCTTCAATGATTTTGTTATGATGCATTGTACTCAGAAGTACGACACTTTTTCTTCTTTTTGGGACATAGCTAACTAATGTCATGTCATTTTGAAAACCAAATTTGGACGAGTAAACATCGACAGCATTGTTGGATTTAAATTCTGCTGGTATATCTCTCTTGTTCTCTCTCATCGTTCCCACCAGTGTTAACCTTCTATCTAAAAGGTAACGAGCAAGAGGCACACTTGTGAAAAAGTTGTCCATTGTGACATTTCGGGAAGAATTTGTAATTGTTTCCACCAAGCGCTTTACGGTGTTCATAGCTATGTCTTTTTGAGGAGGCTCGCCAATTTTCCTGCCTGTATAAATCATACCATCTATAGCGTACCCTGATGACGATTCACACATCCAAAATATTTTCAAACCATATTTTCCTGGCTTACTAGGCATGTATTGTTTGAATTTACATCGTCCTCTGAAAGACACTAATTGTTCATCAATCGTGGCATGCTCATTTATCACAAATACTCTGCGGCATTGTTGAATAAATACTTCCCAAACATAACTAATGTGAGCGAGGTTATCTGTTTGTAATCTGTCTTGCCTTGTCCGTCTGTCATCAAAACGCAGGTATCGTCTAATGTCTTCAAACCTATTTACGGACATTGTTGCTCGATAAACTGGATTGGCATAATTACCCAAAAATATTTCTCTTATTGGAACGTCCCAATTTTTATCTGCACCAGCATGAAGAAGTATACCAAGAAACGCATTCATTTCTGCAATACTAATACATTGCCACTTTTTTCGTTTTTCCAAAGATACTCGTTTTGCTTCCAAATTTGTGCATCTTTGTATTTCCTCTACAATTACTTGTGGAATAAAGTAATCCCAAGCATCTTTCAAATTTGCCGTTGTAACGCCTCTCGAAGGACCTGGCTGAAATTTGATGACGTTATGCACACGAGCACGACCTTGAGACGGTGTTGCTTTACTCCAAACTGAACCATTCGGAGAAACAAATACATCATCAGTGGAACTTTGTTGACTCTGAAATAAAGATGTTTCTCCTTCATCTTCACAGCTCGAATCTTCTTCATATGAATTACTTTCTGATGTATTTTTCTCTGCTTCCAATGGCATGTAGGACTCGTCAGAGTCCGAAAACATGCTCTCTCCTGAACTCAAGTATTCATCTTCAGCTATCCACTCCGAAATTACTGTTTCAAAGTTTGTAGAAGTAGGTGGTACTGCATCAGACTCTCTATTTCTCCGAGGTGTTGACATATCTTCAAGAAATAAGCTACAATTAGTTTTGTCATTTTGTATTATACAGACAATAAAATAACCCTAACCTAAAAATTCAAAATGTGAAACTCAGAACTGTATTACGATCAATGAATAAATTTAAATTGCAAGTAATAGTTCAGCACTTACCGTAAAATATCAACAGTGCTCACAACAACAAAACAACAGGAAACACTTATTCTGAGAATGAACGTTGCGTGAACACGTTGCACGAAACAGAAAATCCAGCCTCGCTCCACATCTAACTACGAACAACAAATAAAGTATGTGCTGCACCCTAGTGCCGAAACTAATGAATCATCTCTAATAATTAAAATGGCCAGTAGATGGCCTATAGGTACCCATGAAGCATTTTTATGGCCCGTGTCATGCTGCGAAATGCGAAAATATGTCACCGGGTCTAAAGTGCCCGGGTCATGTAAAAGAGGTATACAAACAAAAAATTAAAAAATAAAATTAACAAAAAGCCCATTTGCTTCAAACAAAGTATAATATGGAACGCAAAGCTTTAATTGAGGTATTAAAGGAAGGTGGGATTCTAAAATTCAATTCCGATAAAGATATTCACATACAAATATGCCGTCGGGTCCAAAAGACCCGGGTCATGCATCCAAGGGTTAAAGACACAAGCACTGAAATTCTTAACTCTCTGCAGTGTGTTGATCTCTTGAGAGGGAAATAAGTTCTTACAAGAAACTGCTTTTAATCATTATCAGAAAGACTATCTCAGTTGAATGAAGGAATTAATTCACAACATTCTTGTAAATTGCATTGTACAAAATGTCTCAGAACAAATATTACAAACTTTTAGGGTTTAGAGGAGTGGGAAATTGTGGGAAATTTCATGCGACAGAATTACCCATGAGACATTGGCCCCTGAATGTTAGTTAACTTCTTTCAATAGCAGTTTTGCCAGTCATGTTCTGATGCTGTCAAGAATATTTCATTCGCCTGCCCAACACCTGTGTGTATGGTGTTGCATGACATTCAGGGGCAAATGGGACATGTGTAACTCTTTTATGAAATTTCCCACTATGAATTCATTGGCAAAAAGGTATCATTTTTGACCACTCTATATGCCAAAAAAGTTTGTAGCATTTATTCTGAGACATTCTGTATAATCACAGTTTTATTAAATAAGCAGGAAATGATGTATTATCATGTGTACTTTCATCAGCATTAATGGTTCTAAAACCAAGAGAAGTTTGTTGCTACAAGTTTCTTGAAAGTACAATAAGATTCTCAGAGTAAATCATGTCTTGTCTGAATTTCATTTACTGCAATATAAAGTAGTACTTAACTTCACTCATGTTGGATTTATGCTGCCTAAGTGGTGTCTTGCTGCATGATTTTGTTCTTTCTTTCAGAATTTTATTTATATATATATATATATATATATAAAAGCATGTCTGCTTTAAACATCACTAAAGAAAATTTTTTATTTAATGAGTGATCGTAATTTAAATGACTACAGAGTAACTGATTTCTTGAAAACCTGGAGAACATAGAAAAATTGAAATGCAGAAATTATACTGGGAAAATGTAGCTGTTCACATAAAAAAGAATGCATTCTACACAAGCTCAAACCTTAGCAGAAGGAAAGATGATGTTTTGATGTGATGCAGTGAATATAAAGTGGTGGTAATCTAAAGTGCCACGTGTAGTTATGAGCAGAATTATATACGGTCTCTTTGTAGCAATAATAACCACTTTTGAGGATGTGTAATGAAAAAATGATGATTTTGCCAAATTCTTCTTTGATTGGTTTGTATGGTTTGAATTTGTGTATGCTACTGGCCGAAATTTTATCAGTGGAATAGTCATTAAGATAGTAGTAATGAAAGACGTCTCTACAAATATCTGTAACAAAATAAGAAGAAATAAAAGCGGTCATCTTCGTCAACATATTATATGTTGTATATATGTTGACGAAAATGACCTCTTTTATTTCTTCTCATAAGAATGTCAACAACACCACATCAGAATTCCCACAATGGAACAAAATAGTTGGTAAAGACATCTTTCGTATGTACATTTATACTCTAATCCTGACTATTATCTGTGCAATAAACACAATGTGATGTAAACTGTTATAGATTACAATACGTAATGGTGGATATAATACATAATGATTAAGATACATAGCATATGAATACATAATGATTTTGTAGCATAATGAACAGGGATAAAACTATTACAGAGTATTCTTTTAATTTTAAATAAGTTTTTACACTGATGAATGTTCTCAAGTCTTATTATAAACTACTAAAATGTAAGAAAGAAATGACCTTGTAAAACTGTAAAAGTGTCTCAAGGAAGTGAAGTATTAGATGTTGAGTAATGCTTCTGACATAAAATAAAACTTGTTTCAAATAATTTTAATTCCCTAACCTCGCCCATTAAATTATCACTTCATGACAAAGTGTTTTACTGAGTAACTTTTCAATGTGCACTTATGCTTGGTATGTTTTGAAATGAACATTATTTCCTTCTTAGGTATATTCTCTCCATAATCTCGATTTTTGGAAAGGATTGATTCCAAATTTTATTTAAAAAATTCATTCTTCAAAAAGTAATTTCTGTTGCTGATGTATTTGTAAGGATATTTTTCGTAAGTAGCAAATTGAGGAGGCTAAAATTGAAGAAAGAACAAAAAAAAATGACTGGTTATTATCCCAAATCACAGTTCACAAATTACTTAGTACTGTATTTTCCCGAATATAAGACCATCCCCTTATTTTGAACTTTGAGCTCCTGAGAACTTTTTAACATTTTTTACCAATTATTATTTTGTCAAAATTGCAAATTTTCTAATTGACTAGAAAAATTACCTTGTTAATGAGTGTTAAAACGTATCGTCTATCACTGTTTACTTGTTCCTTAAAAATCATCATAATCATGATTTTGTAACTACCCTCATCATCATCATCATCATCATCGCATGTATCTTTTTGTCCTCTTATACTAAGGAAACCTTGAATCCTCTAGACTTTTTAGAGCCCTCTGAATTTGCGTTCTTACATCAACGTTATCTGACATCACCCTAAATACATTTCCTCCTGTGCCACCAGATTGTCCTGCTCTTGCTTGTGGTGTTTCTTTAACAGTTTCTTCACATTCTTTTACAAAATACCCTTGAAATTCGCATCATTTAATGTTTGTGTGATCTACTTGTAAACTACTAACTCGTATATCTCAGTTTTGCAAGTAAAATGGGAAATAGTTTCCCACATTTGGGCAAGTTTAAAAGTTGAGAAAATTTTTGCTCAAAAAATATTTTTTATCATCCTTTTCTGTGCTTGGATGTAGAACGCATACTTCTAACAGCGTGAAGTTTTTCATTGCCATATCTTGCAAAACTAAAATTTTCACTCCCCAGATGTCAAACCGCTGTGTTGATAAATGCATCATGAAACAAAATCTGGGCAATAATTTTTATTCATTTCCACAATGCTTTTCATGTGATAAAATGTGAATTGTTTGAGATTCTTTCTTTACCAGCCTATACAAATATCAGTCTGAATACGAGAATTGTGGATTCACGGTGGATGCTGAAGATACGTCTGCAAATATAATTAGTTATTATGGAATCATGTGATATTTTTTATTATTTTCGCAGCTTATTGTTACAACATTGTTTGTGTATCATTGTTGCATCACATGTTTTGTAATAAGGAAAGGTAATAAATGTGAACTGACTACGCTTAATCTGCAAAAATAAAATGACCCCAAATTTCCCCCAAGGGAACTCAACTTATATTCATGTAAATATTTAGTCTACACAAGCAAATGGGGATTGGTTATTGGTAAACAACTATTGGGAATGCTAAAACTAAAAATGTTTTAAATGTTTATTTTTAACCAACAGGAGGAGATTAATAATTATTAAAAATGCATTAAAAAATAGTGAATATGCCTGATAATACATTTAATACATTAAAATAGGCAAAGTAAAACTTCTTCAAAATGCTTGTTCATTATTCATGCACATTTATTAAAAGCATTTAAATATGTTCATTTGAATAAAACCTGCACTGTCCTAAACATCCAAAGTCTAGTAATAATAGATAATTTTCTGTAGGAGGAAAAAAAGGAAGAGAGATTTTCTTATTAAGCAACCACCTCCCTAAAACCACTGATTTTCATGGAACCAAGGTGGTCACTTAATACAGATTTCTCTGTATTTATACAATTGGGGTAGCTTAGCAGAGCACTGGATTCCAACAAGGAATTTTGCTAGCATCCAGTGGTAATGCAGAGGGATGTTTTCCTGTGATAATTATGCTCTGTCTTTTGACCAAGTCCAATTTCTTTAGTTGTTTATGTTGGTCTTGCAAAGTGTTTGTCAGTAATGTAACGGCAGTCAACTATAGTTTAAGTGTAAAAGACAAAGAGCCACAAATTAATGTGAAAACTTTTAAAGTAAGTTGATTATCTAATTTTTTTGGAGGTTCATGTGTAGCGTTATTGGTTTCTCTGGGTACATCAATATTCTTGTTTTAGCATTTATTTCCTGACCAGCATTGGCTTTGAACCCTACATTTTCTTTCAACTTCAGAGCATAGCCGTTGAAAATGTAAATTGAATTCAACTGGGAAGAAATAGTTATGTACAAGATGTGGGTAGAATTTTGAGTTGGAAACAAGTTGAAAAATTCTTATTTTAGGTTGATGTTCTTAACATTCTACTTCATTTCACTTAGAGGCACATTTTACAATCTTACGCAGCTATTTAGATAATTTAAAACAGAATTCTTGAAACCAAAGAGAAAATAGGGGTAAAACATATTAATTTCACTACCCTGGACTAAACTGAAAGGAAGATACTCTTTAAGATTATGCATGATTGGCCATTACAAAAATCTTGTTTGTGGCCCAATGTATTTGTTCCTTGTTTTGCTCCTGAAAATGTTCTTAATAAATATTTCATTTACAGAATGTCGAAAGTGGTGTTACTCCATATGGTGCACCTACACCTGAAGTTGATCGGCCTCCAATGGAAGAATCGGGAGTAGACAGAAGTGCTGTTAGTGCATCTGAACCCCCAAGCGAAGGTAAATTTCATATCTGATGATGATAGTTTAAACTTCAATTCCAATTTTTAATGTTGTATGATGATCACAAACACATTGTTGTAATAAGAAGGTTTTAGTATTCAAAAACAATGATTAAATATTACGTTATTTCAATTCAGCATTAAAATATAACTAGATTGATACCGAACAGAAATAAAATGAACATTTCATTGGAAGATAAAACGGCCGAACCCCATTTTCAGTGTGACTTTTCAATAGCTTTATTATAAAAGTTATACAGTAACTGTGCATACACTGCACAAATGTCGGTCAGTTATACCATTAAATCAGCTATTTGATTATTCAATAACAATTCGAAATAATCCATTAGTGTAGCATTTTGGGAAACTTAAATAATTTGCTAACTTTTTTAATTCTTGATATTTCGAAATTTCTCTCCACTCACAATTCATAATTACTTTCCTTATTTACTTCACTTTCATCACTGTAACCCTAGCATGTCAATCTTATTTTCATTAGGGAATGCTTCATAACACCATACAAAAAAAGTAAAACTTCAAAAATGCAAATGCAAAACTTCACTTACAATTACACGTATAACATTACCAAAATAAATACAAATAATTAAATGAGTGAGAAAACGCCCTGTGTAGTGGTACAAGAATCAACTACACTAAAATCTGCCTAAACTGGGATTTGTACAAGCCAGAAACTTGCCTTGCAGAAACTGTGAAGTTAAATCATAAATTTAAATGGCATTTTACAGTGTGTATTGAGAAACAACCATTTTTCATGTCTTACAAGAAAAAAACTTAATAAACCAGAATTCCTGTGAATTTAATACAATTAGCTGAGAGAAGCTAGATAGCCTTAATGGAATAAATGCATCTGCAAGTCTGTTTTAAATTTTGTGTCCCTGTGACATGCATTTAGTCGTGGCAGCTGCACATGAAGGAGAAAGGCTTCAGCTGTCAGTACAGAATTCGACTTTAAGATCGCTTGTCTCAAGGCATAGGCCGTATGTAGGGTAATTCCCTTCTTCTCGGCTCTCTGAGCTTGGGAAGGTGTACGAGCATGTCTTCTTTTCGCACATCTTTCTACCCTGCATTGAAAATCATAACCTCTTGATGCAGCGCCTCTGACCGGGAGGTCCTAGGTTCGAGTCCTGACGGCGGCAGGATTTTCGACACTAGCTTTTCAGCTATGTCAAATACAGTCGCTGTCTGGAGGAGAATTCTAGCGGCCGGCTGCTCTGATCGGTAGTTTTCCGTGGTTTCTCCGATCAACACCAGGCGAATGCTGGAGCAGTACCCTACCAAACGGGCCATGGACCGCGTGCGATCTGTCCTTCCTCTTCCTTGTCCTATCCTCTCCCCTTACACACACACTTACACTAACATGCACTACACTACCACATACTCCGGGAGACCGGTCGGGAGTTTAGAGCTTGTCCCGGCTGGGGCGGTGCCCCGTTGGTGGGAGAGTCCTGGTTAGGGGGAAACCTCGTTAGCCGACAGTAGGTCGGCGCCAGATCTCCCCTTCCAGAGGGGGAATATCACCACCATCTCCCGAGAAAAAAAAACATGTACTACACTAACGGGACTAATGACCAAAGCAGTTGACGTGCCTGGAAACACGAAAAAACAAACAAACAAACAAACAATAACCTCTTGGCCAGAGATGCAGTGTTCAAGGCCATGTGAGAGAATTAGAAATACATACTACTCTAATAATGTAACTGAATTATCTAAATCTTATACATTTCTGGAAGCAATTTAGTGGATAGACAAAACAGTAAAACCTATAAAGCCCCAGACTATCCAAAACTGCTTCAGACAGGCAGGTTTTTCAGCTCTTGGTGTGGACAAGTTGTCAGCAGTGAATGACACTGAAGACTCTGTCCTCAATGTGAATATGCTATGCGCAATGTTGGGAGATAGTGCTGAAAATGTAATCTACATCAATAACATTGTATTTACAGATGAAACTGCAATTTCAAATTTAAGGGGCCGCGTCACTGCCAGATCGATTAAAGAATATCAATTTTCAAGAAAATTGGCTGAACGGTTTAGCCAATTTAGGTGTTGTTAACTGGCAGACGGACGGACATTTTGCCGTCAACCGGGTTTTCAGTATCAAGGACCCACAAAACAGATTTTGACTTCATCACATGTTAGAGGATTGCTTTTCTAAATTTAGCAACTGGATTTTTCCACTTTTTCGTTACCAGGGATTGGCAATAAGGGTTTTTCTGCTGAAAATTCGCTGCTTTTTCTCGCAGTATTGCATAACTTTCTCTCCACTGCATAAGGTAATATAGTGATGCTACAGAATGGCACAGACTATCTCGTAGTAAAGTTTTCTAATTACCTTGGTGTGAACTGGCTTTATGGTCTGCCCCATCCTTTGGCCAGCTCTCTTTTATCGCCACCCAAAATACATTTTTTTTTGACATTTTCTCACATTTCCCGTTTGTTCCAGTTACATTTACTTTTTTTTCCTCCTGTTCTTCTTCTTTCCCCTTCTTCTTCATCTTCAAAAATTCACTTCTTAGGGTTCAACTATATGAATTGAAATTCCAGTATAGTGTTTTATGTTTGTTTGCATTTGTCAATTTTTGTAAAATTGTATACAGTACCTAATAATATCGAGATCTTTGGTAGTTGAGCAAGTCTGAATACCAGTAACTTAAGAGAATTTTTGCTCTCTATCTCTAATGTCTTCAATGTGCTATTTTTTTTGTTTTTCAGAATCATCAGGAATGAAAAGTGGAGGTGAAAGTGATCACAGTACAGAGAAGTCTGCATCAAAAGATGCTGAATAAGAAAACTAAATTTGTATAATTATCAAAGTAATTTTATATGAAGTAGATATTTTATAATGTGGGCTGCTAGAGAATAATACAATTATTTCTCAAAGTGTAAAGACCAAATTTAATGGCAAAAGTTCCAGAAAAATTGGCTCTGGAGTTTTAAAATGTGGCTGTTGTTGCCCATGCATTTGAGTTCATAAAGAGAATTCATAACTAGGTTCATGGAATTAACACTAATCAGTTGTAGGTAATTAAAATGAGTCCTCCATTATTTTTCATTGAAACATTTGAATTCCTTTTTTGCCTGTTGCTTTCATGAATCTTTGTTATCAAAGGTACATGGGAAATTGTTTTAACAAATGCTTGTGTACCTTTAAGAATTAAAATGTAATCAGAAACATTGTAATAATGTGTACTTGAGATTTTTATACCTTTTCCTAAACATTAAATCATTAATTTTTTAGCAGTGGGTAGTATTGTTTCTTGGTAACTTATTGTAATTTTCATTGTGATGTAATGTGAATTAGAAATTATGATCAGCAATCGAATCCTCTTCATTGGAACTGAATACAAAGTGGCATTAATTCATTGTTTATGCTACTTACATGTCATCATGATTGTAAAGGGACTTTATTGCTTTCCACATCACACATTGTGACATGTAATCATATTTTCTGTAGATAAGATGTGTGTCATTCAAAAACTTAAGAAAAAGCATATATTGTAGAAAACAACACATGATCTTTTGTGTATAATCGTGTTTTGTTAGAAAAACTTAAATCTTTTAGTGAATTGTTAAACTACTATTCTTTTTCTCTTATGATTCTTCAAAAGGCAGAAAGTAGTCTTGGAAACTTGTAATTATTATGTTTCACAATCTACTCATGTTTTTATGAAACTTATTTTGCTGAAGTACCTAGAAAGTCAAAATTTTCTAATTATTTTACAGAATTTTCCAATTATGTTAACTGGATATTGATTAGAGTAATGTAGATTGTGAGAATTAATTACAAATTCTGAAAACATTGTGTATATTTTAAGGTTTTGTGGTATGTGAAAGTATACTTCAGAAAAAGTTATTAAGCAATTTTTGCAGGTGGCAGTAGTTTGATATTCTATTA